>VXBA01003872.1:109929-129267 GCA_013399895.1 Serilophus lunatus
GAGAAGGCTTAAAAGTCGAGGCACGGCCCCGCTCCGCTCTCTTTTTCGGCTGCCGCTGGGAGGAGAAGGATCAGAGCCCCGGTGTCCAGCGCCCGCAGGCCACAGCAGGATTCCACCCATTTCTCTCAACCCGGGAGCCATTTCCAGCTTGCTAGCAAGTATCCTTCGGAAAGGGGAGGGAGGGAATCGTTTTCACCTCTGTTTGTGTTTTTCAGAGTTTGGAGGACCAGAAGTGCTTCCAGAGGGGGAGAGAGATGGGAGAGACACCTTTTCCTACCCTTCCTCCCTGTTCCTTTCAACTAGTCATCTAGCTGAAAGGAATAGTTCCCTTTTTTTTGTTTTTCCCTTTTTGTGTGTTTTTTTTTCTTGTGTGTTGGGGTCCCTCAATGTAATTCTGGGGTCTCCTGTGGGTTATTCCTTCCTCCAATTTAATTCCCCTGGAATAAATTGCTCACCTGCTGAAAAATTCTATTCAGTTTTCTGTCACTTTCATTGAACCTGCCCCCGAATTCTAAAAGGTGGATCAAACCACCACAGAGGTCCTTTGCCATCATCAGCTTTACACTAGTGAGAAAAGGCAGTACCTGACTGCACTCAATGTAATTAATGAGCAACAATCAGTGAAAATAATCTAACTTTCAACATAAGTGCACAGTTCTCTCTTTTGAAAAGCTCATGAGGGTACCTAAAATCTTATAGGATGTTCTGCACCAAGCTACTTCTCAAACACAAGTTTGGTGGAGTTAGATAGCGAGTACATAGGTGAAGCGAGACCTTCAGCGTCTCTTGTGCTTTCCAAGACAGAGAAATACCTTTGAACAGGGAAAACTGTGGGTATAAACCTAGAGAAGAGAAGGTGTGAGTCTACTTTTCCCACTCCATGAGAAGGGTCTCCTTCAATCTCCAGGCACTTGCAGAAGTGTCTGGAAGATCTGAATTTCTGTTTGCGTGTCTAAGAATCCACATTTGCTTCTTGTCATTACGACTGGTTCAGAGGTAATGCTCTTACTGCCACACTTCCCTTCCTGAGAGTGGGAGCAGGATCACACAGCAATTAGCAATCTTTTTCTGAGGCTATATCGTGAATTGGAATTTGTATGGTAACCATATGTCCTGGCTTCGACAATATTTCTAGCTGAGGTAAAACCAGTGTTTCTGATAGCTGCCTATTACAAGGCAGTTCTAAATCTAAGGGTGACAAACATTGTGTAAGTCTAGATACGATTATAATTTTATTCATCTCAACTAGTGATTCTTGAAGTCATAGTTGTGCAATGCTTTATGTTACAATATGCTGCTTTCAACCGTCAATACCTTGATCAGGCGTTCAATGCCTGGAGTGTTCTTCAAGTAGATTAAAAAAGAAATCATACCAAAAAAAACCCAGAACCTTGATCCACTTTGGAAAAAAAAAAAATCAGCATTGCCGTCATAGCTTAATGTGAATATAAACTTTCCATCACTATTAATGAACTTTGATAGTACATTAGTTCATCAGTAGTACCTATGTTGATATGATTGTGCAGTTTAAGAACTCATGAAGCAACATACACAAAATCAAAGAAGAATAAGAAAATGCCTGGTTCTGTGTTTAGGTATGCAGGAACCTACAAACCTCAAAAGAAGGGAGATAAAATTTTACATGCATTTTGACAAAGCCTTCAGTTACACTTTATTAGCATGTCCTAGTCTGCATAACAAACCCAGTGGAAATGTACACTCAAGTCCTAGCCTTCTTCATGGCTACAAAGACAGGTAATGTTTTATCCAAAGTGAAAAAAACTTCAGCTGGAAAGACTGAGGAATTTCCACTCTAGTTGTCCCACCTGCTATCTGATATAAGTTCAAATTTTAGGCAAAATCTCGAGCATCCTACTAACTCACCAGCTGGATAAAAATGTATGAACACCGTCAGTATCACATCTGGGATTGGGTGTTTTTAAGTTTAAGGGTTTAGTATATCTAGAGTACATTTACCACTTGTTCAGCTGAGGTTGGGACATATCATAAGATAAAAATATATGAAGCTTAGGAATGGATAAGGTCCCAGAACCAGAAAAAGAAAGGTACTTCTGTGTCTTATTTCTGGCAAGCCATGCAATCAGAAGTAAGATTTGTTTTGAGAAAAACACGTTTGTGCAACTTATAAATGGCAAGGGAGTCTATGCATAAAACATTGCCTGTCTCTGCATGTGCTCTAGTGGTTAAGGTTTTAGACATGTGCTTGAATTACAGCTGGGGTAGCTGCAGAACGGGTGTTTATAACATTACAGCTGTCCATGCACATGCTTTTAGTCTGCTGCAAATGGGATGAAATATGACTTTGCACCTCAGTCATTTCAATTTGCATTTGCTGAGGGTTGGCAGCAGTTCAGCTGATGCGTGGCAGATGGATTATGGGATTGAACTCGAGGCCACAGCAGAATATCAAATGCATGTATGAATCCTGCATGTGCAGTAGGTTCCAGTAATGACAATGTTAGTTATGACTTGATTTAAAAATGAAAGAAACCAAAATTCCCAAAGGTCTTACATATTATAATGAGATCATATAGCAGTTGTGTTTAGTGTAACACTATTTAAGCCATGGCTGTAGGGATAAAGTCATCCCTTTGGGTCACATTTCTGCATATGATGTGTCTGAGCTCTAGAAACCTCAAGTTTCATTGTCCTCAGAGCAATGGCATGTGTGTGATCAGCTGTGCCGTTTAGAAAGTCCTTGCTTAAGCATTGGTCCTAGTCCTTTGGGTAATGCCACCTTGTTTTCAAGTTTTAGTTTCTGCTTTGCTCTCTTATCCTTATATTAGGATAAAACTGCCATTATGCAAGTAGCTTATAGTAGGCTGTGAAGCTGGTGAAGAAAAGATCTAATTTGAAACAAACACAGGCACACTGAATGTGCCACAGGTCAATTTTCTTCAACTGCAACCCTGTATCTTGAATGTATGATTCATCTTGACTGGTTACACTTTGGTAAAATTTAAGTTCTTTTGTTATGCTTATGTTGCAGTATCTCTCCAGCTCAGTGTAGAAAAGCACTATACATAACAAAAATACACTCTCAGAAAGAACTCTGTTCAGCATATAATGTAGGTTTTATTTTAAAATGTCTGTAATATTTGTATTGTGTTTTGTATTGTGAATGCATTTCAGAGTGAAAGCTCAATGGATTAATTCTATCAGAATAAGTGGTAGTTAATGAAACCTTTTATTAATAAACTTTGGATAATTATCTGGATAATTGTACAGACAAATAATTCAGTAATTTAAAGTTATTTATTTTGTGTATAATGATACTTTAAGTGCAACTTAATATGTTAATTACAGAGACTCAAGGGACTTGTGAAAAGTTATTCTAATGATCATATGTTATTAATTCTCCGTGGACACTGCTTTTTTGCAACAGCACCTAAAGAAATATTGAAACCTCAAGCCAACACGCAATATTGGCATTAAAAGATTAAAAAAACCACAATAAACCAAAAAACCAACCTCCTTTTGTTTTTTGTTTTGCCTTTTTTTTTTTCTTGAAGTGTTGAGGCCACTTGAATTCTCTGCCACTTGAGTCCTCTTGACAATAATGTTCTACCTGGAATCAAGGTAGATGATACTAAGTGTCTTTCTAGAGCACTTGTCAAGACATAGTAATCCTGATATGAAAACACACCGCATCATTTTATACTATCTTTCCCAGTGGCAATTCCTGTAAATATCTAATCTTCAGGTTCTCCTGGTTATAGATACCAAATAAATAAATCTGATATTAAAGACAACAGATCTTTCAGTGTTGCAGGTCAATAATATTAATATGTACCTCTGCTTTAGTCTATGAAGGCATCTTTTCCATTGATAGTTCAGCAATGTCATTTGCAAATGCAGAACACAAAAGTTTTACAAGCATTTGTTTACTGAGAGTAATTTAACACATCAGATCCTCAGATGTGAGAATATCATCCTCTGTGACATTACAACTATGGCTGTCTGAAAAAAACATACATTTTTTTTGAATGAGGAGGTTTGGTGTTCTTTTCGATTTCTTCTGAAGTTTTGTTTTGGTAGTTTGCTTTTTGTGGTTTCTTTGTTTAGTTGGGTTTGGGTGGGAGTTTCTGGGGTTTTGCTTGTTTTCTTGTTTTCAAGTCTGATTAATGCAAGGCAGAACTTCCAGAAACCAGACTTATTCCTGATAGCTTGTAAAAAATGGCACAGTTAGAAGGTTTGTTGTCTCCGGGCAATTTGAATGTACTGGAGCTGTTATAATTCTTGTTTTCATGTGGTGGCTTGAGTAACAGTTTCATACCAGGTAGCTGGGACCCCCATTTCACCCCAAGAACTCAGAACTAGATCTTTTGTGTGTGGTTAGGGGTAGGGTTACCTGTGCATTATTCATAGACATGTCAGAGACCTTGCTGGAGGACTTGCTGCTGAGTTGTTACTGAGCAAAAGTCCTGAAGCATATGTCAATTAAAATTCTCAGTTGTGGTTCTATGCCATGCAAACGTGAAACCAAATAACACCAAAATAATCACAGTTGCTATTCATCATCTGTGCAATCTGTTTTTCAGACTGTTCTCCTGAGGACTAGTATGTTCTGCCATGTCACATTCCACACATGTGAACTGTGTAAGTTTAAATGCAGGAAGACGGAGGAAAAAGTGCCAGGATTTATTAGTAACAGATATAGAAACTGCAGTTACGTACACCAGAAATTCAGTTGGTGGACCTCAGTCCTGTCATATCTGCAAATCCCACTGACCTACTTTTAGACTAAGTTATAGGTAGGAAGTTGTTTAAATAGTTTACATTACTTTATAATTGTCCACGTTACTCTGAGTCCCCGCTTGACCTTCAAATTGATAGCACAATAGATGCATGTGAATTGAAGAGACATCCTCCTCCTTTGACACACAAATTCTACTTTGCAATCACTGCATTTAGACCTATCATACAGCTATCCAAAAGTCACTGATGTCCAGAGGCATTCAACTGGCTTGAGAAAATGTGATTTATCCCTTGTCATACTATCATAACAAGGAATTTTCTGGTCGCAGGTTTCACTTTGGTGGAAATTCCAGCTCCTCTGGATAAATATATGCCAGTTCTTAAACACTGTGTATATTTTATAACTTCTAATAATCTAAGTGTATCTTTTGCTCTTTGCACAATTATAAACAATATTTAACATTGTGTAGCAAAGATGAGGGGACACCAGATAGAGCAGAGGAGATAGTGACATTAGAAGATATTTCAAGATGTACAGCAAGAAAAATGTAGTCCCATGAATTAGCAGCGTGAGGAATGTATAACATGACATTTATTTAGTAAATATATAGATCACCATTCAGTCAAAATTTGCTAAACTGAGAGTGAATGATATGTTATTAGAAAAACTTAGTAAGTTTGTATGTGATGGTTCATTCAGGATTAAACCAGGCATATGGTTAATCCATATATAAAGATCCACATAAATGTTGGTATTTATAATTCTATCACTGCATATAATGCACTAAAAAGATGTATATATCATCAAGCTAGGAAAAAACTTTAATAGATGATATTTTATCTTTAGACCAATGTATAAAGGGAGCCTCTTTAGCCAAGCATAACATTTCACACATGCAATAACAATTTTGATCTCTCAAACTGATACTAGGTAGGAACAGCTATTGAAAAGCAGGAAATACCCAAAGGCATGGGACGGGTTTACAGATCTTGCTTAAAGGGATTCCTCAAATCCAGTGGCTATAGCTGCTAAAGGAGGGTATAAAAAGTGATATTAATAGGAAGAGTATTAATTCCTGAATCAAGTCTACCAACTTTTAGTTCGTTTAAGAAAAGGTATGCCTAAAACTGAGTGAAGAAAAAAGTATAATTTTTAATGCATTTCAGTACAGGGTATTTCTTTTGGGAATATGTTTAGAGCCACCAACATGGTAGTGAGGACAACCTGCTCCTACATTATGTTTCCCTGTGGTTCACTTGCTGTTTTTCCCCTCCTGCTGTGGGGAGTTCATGAGGATGCCCTCAGCAGGAGGGAATGGATATTGAGCATTGAAATAAGGAATAAAGATTACCATGAACTTACGTCAAAGCAGATTACAACATCAAAGATGAAACTAATTGAAGGGCTGATGTATAGAAATATAGAGGAAAGAAAGTCTTAGCAGTAACTTGAAATGCAAACTAAACAACACCTTCTAGAAGGATATCCATATGTGCTTCAATGTTGAATTTTGTGTTTGGGCATCTAACATTATAGTGTATTGCATTTTCTCATGAAGCTCTTAGGAAATAGCAATGTAGTTGGATTAAGGAAAAGAAATCAAAGCTTCTTGCAGCTATTTTTCATGTCAAGGCCTCACTTTTTCTCTCCCGTATTTTCCAGTCTCCTGTTTTCTTGTATTTGCTTTCAAATCAGGGACAACTTGGAGGACACTTTTGAAAACAATAAAAGTATACAGCTAACTGAAAACTCTAAAGCAAGTGTTGGTTTTGAATGTTACTCTCACTGAAAACCTCTCAAGTTAGATTTCTTTAAAAAACATTTTTTAAAAAAATCACATTTTTGGTAAATTACCTTCAGGCAGTCTGATAAACAGATTTTTATTACTGCAAACTCAGGAGAGGAGTTGCTTGTTGGCCAATTTACCCATAAAGCTCTTAATTCTTCTGACATTGGAGAAGAAAACTGGAAATAGACATATGACATCTAAGCATGATATCAACTTGGAAAGTTGAAAGGAACCTTGCTTTTATTCATGCTGTGAAAATTAACATTCAACCACAGCTTTCAGCCCAGTGTCCTACTGAGCATGACATGTGGGCTAAAATATTTTGAAAAGAGATCAATGTGATAGGAAGATGTCCTTCTGATAGGCAGCTGCAGAGTCACTCCTTGTCACAGTGGTGTTCTGAGGGCTCCAAGAACTATAAAACAAGTTCTTATAGAGGACTTCTTTTGCATCATCCTGATAAAAATTTCTGCTATGGCAACATATTTTTGGGTCACTTTTATAATCAAATATTTGTGCAGCAAATATTATTTTTCCTGCTGGTCTTATATATTCATAGTAGGGATAGAGAAAAAAGCCAGTGGCTCAGTTGGTTAAACAACTTCTGTAAATGTTATTAGGACTTATCCCTAATTTTTGCTCCTCCTGCTGTTTTTTTGAATTTCAGTAGCTCTTTTTTTTTTTTTACTAAGACTTTCCCCCCGTCTTCTGCCACCACCATGGAATAGTGTGGCTGTTCTGTTGATTATAGAGATAAGTCCAAGGAAGAGGTTAATAAAAGGAAAGTAGGTTTATTGTAGCTGCATGACCATGTCCAACCTTGTCTTTAAGCCAGTCTTTTTCTTAGGAGCAGTGGGCATGGCCTAAAGTTTGCAAACGAAAATAGGAGTACAGACACCCTGGAAAACCACTTGTGCAGAACTTACTCACCTGCCACCAGTCCTGTAGAACAGAAAGCCTGAAGAGATGCGTGCCTTATCTTACAGCTTCTCATCCCTTTGGACATCTTTTTGTCCACCAGTTACTGAGAAATCCAAAGTCCTTATTACTGTTGCACCATTGAAATCATATTACCATTGATCCTGGTTCTATGTGCTTTGTCTACATTATGATGCTGCTCTACCCTGTGCCATTGGATTAAATTAATCTAGACACAAAACTAGAAGTAGAACAAAGGGTTCTACTGGGACAGGTTTGAACTAACTATTCTTTCTAAATGAAAGTACCAAATTTCAATGCTTATTTCATTTGTCTTATACTGTGCACAGGTTCAGGTTTCCCCTGAACTTAGCTGCACAGCTACCTGCAGTCACAGCAAGACTCCTCAGGTTTGGATCAGGGCGGTGGTAAGCAGCTGCAATCCATAGAGAAAGTTCAGGCCATTTATGAGGTAAGAGACCCTTGCTTCTTATATAAGCTTTTTATGCTATTAAAAAGGCAGGAATTAAACACCTGAGGTTTATCTTCCAGGAGTTTCTCAGTAAGGATTTAATCTGTGCCATGCAGAAAAGCTGTCCTCCAATACTTCAGTCAGGAGGAGGAAGCCTGGAAGTCGCAATGTGCTGGACAGAGTAAATTGAGGCAAAACTTTAGCATACATCACACCTTAAGCCCCTTTGGCTGTTTAGGTTGCTTCAGGTCTGTTTTAGGATGGTACTCAGGTTGCTTAATCTGTATCAACATCAGTCTCAGGTGCAGCATGGCATGGCATCTTCCATTGAGACCTGGGGCCATCATTTGGGCGTGCATTACAAACTTGCCTGGTACCAACACACTGAATGCAAAGAAAAAAACTAATGTGATTTTTAATGTAGGTTCAAATGGAAATCAAAGGAAAGGTGGCCTCATGCTCTCAAACCTGCCCTTAGACAGCGCTGTGAAACAAGACTGATTTACAAATTGCGTGTCAGAACTTGGGGAAGAGGAAGTCAATCTCTTACCACGCATACGTGCATCATTCTCTTCCTCAAGTTACTGGTGCCAATACTGTTTCATTTTGGTACTTTCCTTTGTAAAGGTACCCTGGTAACTTATTAATAGAATAACCGCACAGTCAGGTACTGTGCTCCTACCAGGCAGGCTTCCATACTTTCACAAAAAACCCCAAGCAAACCCTCATACTTTCTGAATGTATTAGGTTGTGAAAGAGATAAAGAGAGATACTAGCATATTTGGAGATATTTATTTTGAAGTGGAAAAAAAAAATTGAAGTATTGGGATTTCACAGCCATGATGCAGGGACTGATCCTTCTGAGAGAGACAGGATATGAACGTGATGAAAGCACTGTGTTGGCTTTCAGTAAAAAATACCCAAAGGTAAAAATTACCTACCCTAACAAATATTGAATTCGAAGTTGTATTTTCCAGAGGAAGTTAACTGTATGGCACTGCTATTATGAAAACACTTCTAAAATATTTTAATGAACAGGAATTTTATTTGAAGGAGATTGCAGACTTGGACATAGTATTGGCTTCCCTCTCTGCTACAGAAATACAGATGAGATTTAAAAGCTATAGTAATTTATGAGCTGTACTTAGAACCCATAAAGAGATATCTCAGATTCAGAATTGTTTCATTCCTGATGTGATTTAGAAGATTAAACTGTCATATTTTAGTACAGATAGATGGCCATCATTGCTATAATTAATCATGTACCATAAATTCTGTTATTTAGGAGCTACTTCATAAAAAAACTTGAAAATAGTTTTTACGTAATGCAAAATTAAGTAGCCTTATAATTATGTTTTACAGATATATGTTGATTTGTTTCATATGCAGAGGGTATTTGCTTTACAAAATAATCCAATATACAAATGCATACTGCAAAACAATACAGTAATGGAGTGTTTGCTAATGACTCAATTTAAGGACAGCCTGTCTAATAGCTGAGATAAGATGTTACTAAAAGAGTGTGCTAATGATCTGAAAATTACTATCAAAATTGTGTTCAGTCTAGGAGGGGTTGCAGACATAATTGTGCTAATAAATATCCAAGTCAGCCTCAATTTTCAAGGTCTTGTCATGATTACTATGAGTTTTAGAAATCAGACAGAGCTAAATCATGCTCTGTGCTGATTGTGCTGTATGCTGTTTTGTTCACATGAATAGGTTCTCTAGTGGCACTGCTCATTTGAGTAAAGAGAGAAAATACACCCTTGCTAGACAGAGATGCATTAAACATTCATAAATGACTGGCCAAAATTGCTTAACAGTCATGTTCCTTGAAATTCACTGCCTGAAATTTGGTCTATATACAATTCTGGATGCAAGTTTTTATGTAGGTATATGGAATTTTAAAATGTGGCTGAGACAGGATTCCATTCCTGTCTATACCTAAGTGTAAAAGACTGAGAGTGTACCAGTGTCACTGTTTTTATATATTATTTAAGTGTTCAAAGTGCTCATCTAGGACAAGGTAGATCCGAGTTCAGTTTCTTTGCTGCCTCCATGGCACTGAAGTTGAATCTTCAGCTTCTATGAAAATGCTCTAAAAAGTGCAAGTTACTAGAAAGTGTAAAAATTGTAGCTCCTTATGGGAGGGATCGTGTTTTGTTTGATCAGGGGCTCAAAGCATCTATTTAGTTTATGATCTCTACTTTGGGCTGTTTAAGGTAGTTTACCTTAAACCTTATCTCTATTCAGAAACACATGGAAGAGAATAAAATAAATAGGTATTGGGACAGAAAGTGAACTGTAATTCATTGTTTTCAGTGACTCAGATTCAGCATCACACCACCTCAGAGGAGCCTTCATTTTGGCAGTTAGCACATGAGAAGAGGGCTGTGTATTTGTGCCCTCTGATGTGGCATGAGTGTGACGTGGGGGTTAGAGTTGGACTGTCTTAGCAATACTCATATTTCTGGGAGTTGCCTGATGCAAAATTCTGCAATCCCAAAGGAAATGTTTGGGTAACTATGGTACTATTTCACAGCTGAATTAACAGTTTATAAATAAGAATTTGGTGTTTGAGTGTGAAAGTCTCGGGGATTTGCAGTCCAAAACTTTTTCACAACCTTGTATTTCAGTATTGATAAAATTTCAGCCTGTGATCTTTAAAGAAAAAGATGATGCTCTGGCACAGTGAATTTAATTTTTTTTTTCTCTATTCAGAAACAGAATGAAAACCTCTACACAGCTGCTCATAAGGTGCATGACTTCAAAGTTTTAGTTTTCAACTGAAGATGTGAAAAACAGGTTTTCCACCATTTTTCCAACAAGTCATTGTATGATCTTTCTGCTCTCTACTCTAAGGTGAAGAAGTGAACCAGCTAACCTACTGATATGTTAACCCCCTTACTGCACATTGATGTCTGAGGCTGGCTCCTAAGACACTTTATTAGGACACCCGCTTTAGGAGCATGAAGTCAGTGGTGTGTGCTTGTCTCGAAGTGAGCTGAGACAATGCCAAGGAAGGCAGATGTATGTTTGGAGGAGGAGGTAAAAGGGGCAGCCATGGTGTACCTGCCTTGGTATTACAAATACCCTATTACTGGCCAGAGGACTGTTAAAAGACTCTGATAGCCTCAGAGCAGTGCAGCTGCAGCCATGAGGAGCGGTGGTAAAAGGCTGTATTCAGCTGTAGGTCAGAAAGAGAAAAGCAAGGCTAAGCAAGGAACATGGGAGGCTTAATTCAGTTGGCTGCCTCCCTTCCTATTGCAGCTGCTCTACTTCAGGTTATTTACCAGGCCTGAATCCTTTCTTTATTCATCATTGTTGACTGTAGCTAGCTTGCTTTGGGGTTGAAAGGAGCTGAAGAGTCAATTATGTGTCAGGGTGCTTTTCAATGTTTTAAGTGTGGTAGATGGCTGCAACCCCTACTGCTCGCATCTAATGAGGCAAAGCAGAGAGCTGCTGGCCTCTGGTCTGGCGTGGGCCCACAGAAACAATCTGAGGAGACAAACGAAAGCAAACAGGAAGGGAGGGAACCATGTCTGCATGGTTTTGCAGGGCATCTGCAGTTAAAGCACTGTTTACTGTGCCTCTCTTCTTGCTCTGGAAATGTCCCAGTGCTGGCAGGGTGGAGGTGCTGCTCTGTGCCGTGTGTTCAGTGCCACCTAATGCAAGTGGACTATCTTCAGGTGGCTTCAAGATTTTGGACAGGTAAGTGTAATACACAGCAAATGAGGCGCTGGTCTGCAGGTATGGCACCATGTCAGAGTTCCAGCTAGTGCTCATGATATCTGACATATTTCACTACCTGCTCATTTGCTAGGCTCTATCTTGCCTCTGCTCATGAATGCTTGGGCTAACATAGTGGTGGTTACTGACATATAAGCATCATTTACCTCACCTCTGCTTCTAGTCCCCAATCTCTGGGATTTAGCCTAGAGAGTTCACTTTGCTGTTCACCTCTTCTGACTCCTCTGCCTTGTATCTTAGTTAATTATATGTAGACAAAGCCACACTTGATGCCTTATCAGCTAGAAAGACTGAATTAATCAGCTTTGTTAGGCAAAGGTTATAGAAAGGGGGTGACCATCCTATCCCTCTGTTCACTCATCTCCTGAAAAGTAACCATAACAGAACTCTTAAAAATCCTATTAATGGATTATAGGTCAATAGCCTAGACACTCCGATAGCTCTGCAAGGAACTGTGGACAAAATATCTGGGATTAATGGATTTTCTGAATACTTTTATAAGGGCTTTTATAGATGTTTCCCTCTCAAATGCTAATACGTTCTGCAAGTAGAGAGAAAATGGCTTTTTACCACTGTATTCCCTTGATGTAGCTAGGCAAAGCTGGGAGGTACCTAAAACTATGTAAAAGCCATTGAGTTGATCAATTCATATGTAAAGTTCAAGGAGAAAACTTTAGCCTTTTGTCTTCAGAAGTAATCATCCAAGTCACAGAATTATCTCACCCTGACGCATGAGGAGTCTCATGCATTGAAATTCAAAAGTTCACCCAATTTACTACTGGTGATCGAATTGGCAAAATGTTCTGGGGAAGTATCAGACAATTCGCTGTTCAGCATGCCTTGCTGAGGTGAATCCAATGCCTCTCAAATTCTGTCTTTTAGAAAAGTGTTATACAAGTAGGCTAAGAAATTGTCACCTGCATAGTCTTTTAATTATAGAAATTTTCATTCAGAGGTGTATTGTAACCTATTTGAATTTTGGGTCTCTAAATTTGGTGTTTGCGCTTGGCTTAGTTTGCAGTAAGCACAGCTGTGTGGCAGGGTGACCGTTTATTTCTGTTCTTTTCTGCCCTGACAGCTAGACTTGGCATCTCCAATTGTTGCAGTGTAGGATGTACTCACATCCAGAATAGGGCACAAAGTGTGCAGAACTGTTTATCAAATCTTTTGTCCCTGAAGTCCATTAACTGAAGAAAACTAAATGACTAAATATGGGAAACTGAAGATTTATGCCATTGTGGGGATTTGTTGTTGTTAGCTGCAATGCTAAAACATTATTTAAAGTTTGCATCTTTCCCTGTTACTATTCTACAAGAAGGAAGGGATCTGCAAAGTTTGAGGATGACTGGGACTTGATCTCAAATAAATACACAATTCACATCTTCTCTGGATCAATGAGTAATGGCAGGTGTGTAAAATATTATAGTTATGCACTGGAAGTAACAAAATCTTTTTTTCCCTATCTAGAATTACTTTTTCATTTGGAGGTGGGGAGGTTATTAATACCTCTGATTTTAAGCAGAGCAAATTTTTCTGTTCATTAGATGTGCTAGTTACCCATGCCTACTCTACTTCTTCCAGGCTCGCCAATAATGACCAGTATCATGCCATGCTTTTTATTCTCTTGGGGTGAGTGTCCAAGCTCTTGCCGAGAAAATTTTCTTCTTCCTTCCTGAAGCATACCCAGAGGGTGGTGTTAGTAAGATCCCCTTCTTTCACAGGGCTGGTGCTCTGCAAGGAGCTAGTCTGCCCAAGTTGCTGAGGTTTCTTCTACCACCTGCAGAATACAGAAGTTTACAGGACAACCCTCTCTTTATTCCCTCAAGAGCAGAGAGTTCAAGAGGAGCTTGGAATGCTGGCCAGGAAATGCCCATTCCTCTTCCTCTCCCCTCAGGGACATCACCTGAGAACTGATGTTTTTTTTCTTTTATTTATTTTCAGGAGCAACCCTGAAAAAAATTGGCAAGTAGAGCTGGAATGAGGATAAGAAATTGGGGACACATGTGCGAAGGGGCAAAGGTCCTCCTCACTAGCAGCAGCAGCACCAGCAAAACCAGGGCAGCCACCATCTTTTCAACACCATCCGCCAAAGACGCTTCTGGATGTGTCCGACCCAGGAACTGGCCGAGACTGCTGAGATTTAGCTTTGAGGTGTGAAAAGAGATCAGCATGAGCTCATCAGGCTGCTTGTCAGACAGGATTCAAACACAGCTACGTGGTGCTGACCGCCCAGCAATTAGGCACTTAATTCCCTTTACATCATGCATTACTTTGAGGGGAAAAAACGAAACCAACCAACCAAACAAAAAACCCCCAAGAATCAACTTGAAAACATTTGTACATTTTTACGATGTATATATTGCACACAAATTTCCTCTGTATATCACAAATTCTTTCTTGCCTTCTCATTTCTGTGAAAGCAGGTGTAAATCCTGAGGGGTGAACAATACAATTATTTTCTAAACAGTTCTGTGTAAATCCTCCTTGACCAAATCCCTAAAAATTGTGTAAGCAAGATGGTTTGATTTGTCAAGGTTCTATTTTTAATCTGAACCCACTGATCTGAATTGATGTTTCTTTTTGCTACTTTCACATATTTGTTGTCATCTGTCACACGTTTCATCTGGAAGCATACAAGTAACAGTTTAGCTAGAGAGTAAGACAAAAACAGAAACCGGTTTGTAAAGAAAGATAATTGACACAGTAAGAGGTCAGGCCAAATCTCTTCCACAGCCCTGCTGTAGTCAGTGTGACTAGTTGTGTGAACAAGGCAAACAGGATTTGGCTTTTGCTGCAGTCCCAGCCACCGTTTATCATTGAAGAGAGAGGAAAAACACCATAAAACTAAATAGGTATCATCCACCCCACATTCTTAGTGTAACTATTTTAGCTGGAATGCCTCATAAACAGATAAAGGCACTCCTGAGCTTTGGGATGATCATTTTTTAAATGACCATTTAGGACTGGATTATGGTTTTATATTTTCACCTTTGAGCTTTTAAGGGCTGTTTAGGACATTAAGTGCTAACATATCAAAGCTTAAACTGAAAGGCAATGTTGCTTGTAGTCATATTGCCCAGCAAAATAAAATAGTTTTGTTGCTGTTAATAGGTAAATACTTTCATTTGTGGAAAGAAAATGGTGATTCAAAATCGCTTGATGCCCCGTAAACTCTCACAGCAGCTGGATATTTTACATTGGTTTCTATATCATTCTTATGATAACATTTCTTTCCCGCAGGGGTCTGCTTGAATATCAGAGTACTCATCTTTTTTAAGTTTTGCATAATGTGAGATATTAAAACTAAGGCTGGTGTTTACTGTTCAGCTCTTACACACATATTCCACATTCACAGCTAGATATTACTTCCCTTGGAAATGCTTTCTGTCCCTGCCAGTTACTGAATGCAATCAGATAGCTTTGCATGGGCCAGCATACCAATTAAGTACCATGCCAGGGATGCATGCTGCTTCCTCTGTCAGGAGCTCAATGGTTCATCGGCAAGTGAGCCGTGTATATTGATAAGGAAAAAGCCTGAACCCACAATGGAGGCAGAATCTATTCCTTGAAAATGCTTTCAGAAAGTGGTTTGAGGAGGAAAGGGGGGAGGGGGCAAGAGATGTGAAATGGCTAGAAAACTGAAACAGGAGGAAAGATTAATGGAAATGCAATCAGAAAAATATTCAATTAGAACTTACAGGCTTGGTCACATTACTCTGTGTTACTGTACATCTTGTCATTACTCAAATCTGTTGCTAAACTGTTGGCATTTGTCTTCATTATGCAGTAAAACGGTATAATGAATGGGTTACAAATATAGGGGAGGAAATGCCCTGGAATTATCACAATGCTCTTGAGAACGAAAAATGCCTTAGTTTAAATTATTGGTGTGTGGATCTGCCAAGTGCACAGACATATGTGGACAGTGTAGCATGATTTTGTTCTGATGCTGCCTTCGAAGTTTCTGTTCCACTTCAAAGGGGTTTTCAGGCTGAATCTTTCCTTAAATGCCAATGTCAGGGATGTGATACAACAGAGAATAGCGTTTGACATATTTCTTAGCTGCAAGGAACTGCACAGCCTGGTATCTTAGGTCTGGATTTGGAGACTTTTTCAAGCAGCACTCCTCCAGGTGGAGAGCTGATTAATGTACAGATTATGACTTTTAACAATGAAATTAAATTTGTGATGGGGGAAAATCCCTCCTATCTCAGCCAAGTCAATTAGACGGGATTTAGTCTTCAAACTTGCACTTATCCATACAGACATGTTACCTTTCAATCTCAATTTAGGATTTGACTGATTATTGTTTTCTAAAAAGGCATTTTCAGGTTTTTTAAACTTAGCATTTGGCTTATTTTAAAACTTCAGGAGCCTGAAAATCAGTACCAGTACATAATAAAGAATTTTATATTAGAACCAGGATAGGAATGAATATTTTACTAAAAGTTCAAATAAAATCCTAAATAATATTGAAGTACTGAAAAGTAGAAGGGATCATAGACCTCTTTTTTCTAGATGTGTATTAACTTTAAGAAGGCATCCTAATGACTGCAAGGACTATATATCCAGACCGATGTCTATACTTCCAAATTCATTAGGAGGTATGTATCATAAAAATAATGTGCACATTAGGGAAGAAGAATAAGTCACACAGTCATTCAGTAAGGATGCCAACCTGGAGCTGGAGGAAGTCTGTCAGCTTAATCCTCTGCTAGAGACTTTTTGTGTGATCTGAATTCTGATCTTGGTAGATGCCTGGGCTTCATGTCTCCACCTGAAAAACAGGCATAAGGGAGGAGTGGAGGAAAGAAGGCTGAAAGGGGTATCCAACAAGAATTGCTCTGTCTAAACAGAAAAGGTTAGAAAACAGTTAGAACAGTGGATGATGGAAGCGAACTAATAAATTATTTGCTTCAATTTTTAAAGACTGTCCCACAGTGCTGCAGTTCATGGCACTGCACACTGATATTGCAGTACATGAGAAGTTGTCTTCTACCTTGTGCATAAAGTACTCTGATGGAGATTTGTACAGTTGTCCATACTAAATTCTTTATCTTGTGTTGATATCTTTATTTTGATTAACATGTGTTACTTTGACATGAGATCAAATATTTGGGAGATTTCACTTCTATATGAGCATCATTTTATGTTGCACTAGATTTAACGATATACAGCTATTTTTGCTTCATTGTGAATGGTAGGTATATTTTAAACATGTAATATGCTGATAGGATTGTACTTATCTTTCAGAGGATAATTCTAATCGTAAACTTCATAAATGCTGCTAGACTCTTCATGGTAATGTTTCACTGTTAAATTGCATATTTGGAACCAGATGGCTCAGAAAATTGATAAGATGATACTAAATCTCCCATCTCTCAGTCATTGTTGGGTTGAATCCAACCTTGGTTCAGACTAACCAAAAGTTGCTACTGTCTGACAGGTTTTTTGTGATTTAGATGTTTCCAAGTGGACAGGTGTACACCACAGAAAAAAAGAAATAAAAAATCACCTGCGCAAATAGAGAGCCGCATTAGACGAGAGTTTAGGGGCACTGAAAACAGACTAACTTCTCTGATAATTGGATTAAGTGTGTTGCAAATTGGAGTCTACATCTCCTTCTGGAAATACCTAAAATGTCTAGATTCTTCTGCAACCCTTCAGTCCATCTATACCTGTCAGAAAGCTCCTGTAACATCTTTCATGAAGTGCTGCTCAACAGCTGGCTGAGCATGAGTCAGCAGTATGCCCAGGTGGCCAAGAAAGCCAAAGGTATCCTGGCCAGTGTCAGCAATAGTTTGGCCAGTGGGACTAGGAAAGTGTTTTTCTCCATGTACTTGGCATCCTACCTCAAATCCTGTGTTTAGTTTTGGGCCCCTCATGACAAGAAAGACATTAATGTGCTGGACCATCCAGAAAAGGGCAACAGAGCTGGTGAAGGATCTGTAGCACAAGTCTTATGAGGAGCCTCTCAGGGAGATGGGAGTGTTTAAGCTGGAGAAAAAGTATCTGAGGGGGGACCCTATCACTCTCTACAACTCCCTGAAAGGAGGTTGTAGTCAGGTGAGGCTAGGTCTCTTCTCCTAAGTAACAAACAACAAGACAAGAAGAAACAGCCTTAAGTTGCACCAGGGGAGGTTTAGGTAGGATATTAAGAAAAATTCCTTCAGTGAAAGGGCTGATCATTGGTCACCTTTCAATGAAAGGTGTTGGAACAGGCTGCTCAAGGAGGTGTTGAAATCCCTGGATTCCCACACACCATCCCTGGAAGCATTAAATAAAATTTCCATGTGGCACTTAGGGAAATAGTCTAGGAGTGAACAAAGCAGCGCTAGACTAACAGTTGAACTCTATGAAGTTGGAGGTATTTTCCAACCTTAGCGATTCTGTGATTCTATTCTATGAGTTAAAAGTTTATCTAAATGTTGTACTGGTTTTGCCTGGGATAGAGTTAATTTTCTTCGCAGTAGCTACTATAGGAATATGTTTCATATTTGTGCTGAATGTTAATAGATGTTTTCACTGTTGGATAGTGGTTTTACTTAGCCATATTCAAGATGTGTCTACTCTAAAGCGATTGAATGACCTGGATAGGCAAATGCAACTGACTCTAAAGATTTGACTATATGGTAGGATAAAATACTTAGCTGAATGTAATGTGTTGAAAGATAGCTACTGATTGTAGTTGGTCAGAGCTTTGGTATATGGCCAAAAGTTCTTTGGTGCTCTGCTTCCTGGTGTTGCGTTGCATCATTTGGTTAGACATGATGGTCTTAAAAGTCTTTTCTAACCTAACCAATTCTGATTACTGCTGAGGAGTGACCACAAAGCTTCAAGGCCTTTTCTGTTTCTTGAGGAGGCACGGGATGTACAAGAGACTGGAGATGACACAGTCTTGTGACCAAAGGGATATTCCATACTATATGGCATCATGCTCACATACAATTCTGGGGGAAGAAACGGGAAGAGGAGGGATGTTTGGAATGATAAAAGAAATCGTTGCATATGAAGGAGCAATGCTTTCCTGGAAGTGGCTGAACACTCCCTGCCCATGGGAAGTGGTAAATTAATTCCTTTTTTTGTTTTGCCTACATGCATAGGTTTTCCTTTATCTATTGCTGTTATTAAACTAATTCCCTTCTCTATCCCATGGAGGGGGTGGGGAGTGAGTGAGTAGCTGTGTGGTGCTTCGTTGCTGTCTGGAGTTAAACCACTACAAATGTGCAGAAGATGAAATGGTATGATGTTTTCCCTCCCTTTGAAATAAATCTCTGATCTTTACAGCTTACAAGTTAGCTCCCTGATGAACAAATAGTTCATTACAGAACTCATGTAACGGTAACAGTGTAGGAAAACATTTGTAATGATAGGGATGCCAAGACTAGAGTAGCGGGACGATTTCCATGTTTTTTTAATCATCATTCCTTAACATAGTGTGCCTGGTACAAAAGGGAAAAAATAGTCCCCGTTATGAAGATAGGGCCAGAAGGGACATCTTGTCATTGATTGGGGTTAGATGTGTATTTACCAGAAGGATACATGGTACAAGATCTAAACCTGGGATTCTGACTACTCATCATTAATGCCAGGGGGAAACTTGATGCAATGATTCCTGTGGTAGCCTGAAACACAGCAGTTCTATGTTCTTTTGCTGCTTTTGCCCACAGAGTCTTTTTTTTTTTTTTT
>VXBA01003872.1:129301-159096 GCA_013399895.1 Serilophus lunatus
TTTGTCTTTGAACCAGTCCCTGTGCTTCAGTTTTCTAAATGCAGAAGAAGAATATCACTTCCGTTCCTAAATGCAGTAGCTTGAGTTAAATGTATTCCGGTTTGCGTATGAGTGCCTCAGAGTGACAGTCCCAGCAGGAGCTCCAGCTCAGCAGACAGAGCTTCTATTACATCTTTCAGGATAGAAAAGATGAGTTAGCCTGTCTGCATTTGCTTTGCATTAGTATTTTTAGTTCTTTTCTTTCTTGCAAGTTTATGTTTATTCTGCTCAGCATAGTGATGGTATTCCCAATCTACTGGCACAACCTCGGCCAGAAATGTCTGTCTGAGGTGAGGCTCCAGGGGTGAGCCAGGAGCAGGGATGTGTCCTTCGGTGCATAGTTTTGTGCCTTTACCATCTGGAGGCAGGGACACGGAGCTACCTACCTCTCGTAGTCAGTAGACAAGGTGCTGATGCTGAGATGAGAGTGAGTTTGAGCATCAGCAGCCTGTTTTGCTTGGTGTCTCCTTTCCAGTTTTTGTACTGGGGAACTGAGTATCAAAGTGGTAAATGTGGCATAAAAGAAGAAGCTGTACTCTTTTCAGCCATTTGAGAATAATTGTATACTGATTAATTGAGGAAAATTACATCTGACATTGTCATTGTTCTGAAGTGTCACATATTAGACTCCAAAAAGTAAATGAGACACATATTCATTTTAATTAAAATGTTATCAAGGGGTCCTGTTGACCAAGAAGCCCATCAACAATAATCTGCTTTAGTAACAAGTGAGATAATCAATTTATCGAACTGAACTAAAAAGCAAACCCGGTAACAGCTGCCCACTGAGCAAGTATTTGACCTTTTAGCTATCTCTGATTAGCAGGGGGAGGCATTCCCTGAATATTATGGACTTTTGTCTACTTTCTCACTACTTTGTGGTTATTTGTAGGAAGTATTTCCATGGTGCAATCAGCATTTGCTCATCAAACTTAAAAGGGAGCTTAACTAGCAGATCCAGCTGCAAAGAAGACATTCATGGATAGAGCAGTTGCCAGGTGCCATTATTTTCTTTTGTGCCTCAGCTGTTAAAATCTTTGCACAGAATGAACTGTTTTCCATGGAGATCTGGCTCTTTCACATGCAGAATCTAGCACAATATTTGAAGATTGCAATAGAGGCTAGTTGCAATAAGAAATGACATGGTTGCACAAATTAACCTGTTAAAACTAAATTCATTAACTTCACTCTTCTGGATTGATTACTGTGTGCTAAGGAATGTTGAACTGACAGAGATTTCCTAAGCAGATTCCTGCCTTTATAGGAGATCTCAATGTGGACATAAAGCTGGGGATGATGACCAAGTTACTGCTTGTACCAGGGAGCCCAAGGAGTTTTGATGAGGTACACTTTGCTTTCCAGTCAGCATGAAAAAGGAGAGGAGCCCTGCTGGAGCCTTCTGCCTGGGCCATTTTGGGGTTCCACCACACCTGACTGCCTTCTGCGGCCTCTCTTTGCTGTGCCGGTACAATGGTCCTGATGATTGTCTACCCCAAGAAAATTTACAAAGTCCCCTCTCATGTTTGTTTTTCTCTTGGTTGGTGAAAATTGCCAAATTCTTTGCTATGTAGGCAATAAGCATGTAGGCAATAAGCATGGGAATGTATGTTATTGCAGAATCGGCCATTATTTCTGAATAAATTAAAACAGTACCATGCAAAAAACCCAGAATGGAATTATATGCCCAAAATAAAGTATGAAAGACAGCAAGTTTGTTCTCTTTCTCACAGAAAGGAGTCCAAAGCTTTGGATTCTTCCTGAATCCATCAGCAAGCAATATGCATCATTTCACTTGGATGTGGGACAGCATACCAGGTTCAGAAGCCCTCCAGATGCCTTTCTAAAAGCTCCGTTTTAATGGTTGTGATCCAAGAAGAAATTTTTATAGTGATTCTGCCAATTTCTCTCTGACAGAACATTTTAGGTGGGAAAATGAACCCTGTCAAAAAAGCACTGATGCCTTTTAAGTCCTACTGTGGACAATAGACACATCTGTCACTTACAGTTCAGAGGGTATGCCATGTTGAGCAAAACTGAAAGTCAATGAGATTTCGTGTACTTCAGTCATTTTGAAAACAATATCCAGAAACCACTGGTCCAGAAGTCCACCCAGAAGTATATTTAAGGTAAAAAAACAGGAGAAGTTACTGAAATGGAAAGCATTGATGCCAAGACTGAAATTAAGGGTTTTTTCATGTTTAATCAGTCAACATTCTTCTAAGAAATCTAGACATGTGAAAACAAATATTGGAATCTGAAGGATTCCTCTTAATTTTATTGCAAAACCTTTTTCTAAGATTTTGTCAGGGAATAAAGAAATGAAAAACTAAAGCAATGACTTCACAGAATTTTAAAATATCTTGTAAAAAAATGAACTTCTACACAAAATATTGCTCTAACAACTTGAAAGTACCTGTTTTGGCACCACAACATTTGCAAATATTTCTGATTGAGAAATCAGAGTGAGGAGTGAGTAGATAGGGGACCTCCTAAAAGAATTAACATAACCTAATCCTGTTATATATGCTTTGCTGTCCATCAACAAGTAAGATTCTTGTCTCTTCAAGACTGTTTTTCTAGATAAGTGTAACAGCATACTCCAACTCTAAACACTATGATAAAATAGTATCTAGAAATCTATATTACTTCCTCCAGCCACTGTTTTTTAGCAAGACATTGGTGACTTTTCACTCATTTGCACCAAAATCTTTAGAATGTCCTTTAAAAAGAAAAGTTTTAGTGCTTTGTAAGCTGATATGTTTCATATTACTTTAGGATCTATGTTTCTTCATGTTACTTTCTATGGATATCCCAATCCAAGTTCAGAGGCCAGTTTATTTCCCACATACACGCATTTTATTTTTAGGAACAATGAGTGATTTCTCACCTGAGATGCTGGAAGCACAGCAGCCCAGCAGGCTGGCAGGTCTTCTTCCTTTTGTGGGGATAGGGATCCAGTTAAGAGCTAAGCGCCTTCAGCTTCAATGAGCAACAGGGACGAGCAGCCTTTACTCCTGTCACAGACTGATCTCTCTTGCCGTGATACTTACTCGGCCTACACAGTGAGAAGTGGAAGAATAAGATAATTTGATTTGGAGGATGCAGTATTTTGTGGTCCCAGTGGTCACTCTTGGCACTGGACAGCAGTTGTTTTGAACATGTTACAGATGGTGTTTTCCTCCTACAACCCTTTCCTCAAGAAAGGATCGCCTGCTTAAAACTTCCTGGTTATCATTTGGAAATCATAAGCAGAAGTAGAGTTTACTGAGGATCCAGAGCATTTACTTTGTTTTTCTGGATTTTTGTGGGATGACTAAGCTACCATCTAGCAAAAGCTCATAGGAATTAATTAGGCTTGTTGCTGATAATCAATGGCTGGCAACAAGTTATGTAAATGACAAAATATATGGCTATGGGAGAAGTTATAGCCTATTATAGATTTAGCATCTAATGGCTAGATTTTTAAATCTTTGGCACTATTTAGTATTGGAAGAGTAGGGAACTTGGGTGCCTCAGCCAGTCATTCAGGATGTAAGTCCTGTTGGTGGGAAACACATAAATGGAGGTCCAGGCAAAGGTTCTGCCTCAACATATTCTTTTGTTTCTTTCCATTTGTTGCTTAATATGATTTTCAAAATATGAATCAATGTGTTTGGACTTTAGAGAAGGTTTTTCTTTAAATATAAATTAATGGTAAACCATCCTAATTAAATAGCGGGGCCAGAATCAAACATTGTTTTCTGACAAGAATCTCATTAAAAATAGTGCATCTCTGGATTTATTTATTTTATGGATAGGAAAGCAAACTCTTTGAAGATGATCGCTCTTGTCCCTGCCTCCAGGTGCAACATCACTGCGTTAGCAGTGCAATTCTCCGTCTTAGTCCTGAGCAATGATTACAGTAAAGTGGCTGTGGTCATGCACTTATTTGCACTGTGGTATCCTGTGGTCTTGTCATGTGAGACCTTTTTTGTGTAACTCCTAGAGGTGGCCAGGCATGGAAAAATATAAAAACATTCTCTTCATAACGTATTTTTAATACATGAAAAACGCCAAGTCTCAGCAAGAAGAGGCAATATATACTTGTTCATTGGAGCCAGGTACAGCTTTCCATATCTTCTCTGGGGAGCCAGGTGCCCACTAAACTGTACTTAATAAAAACATCCAATACACATTAGCTGCTTTTATTACAGTAAGTTCCCCTACTGATGAGAAAAAAACACCTAAAATGATAGGAAATATAAAATTGTCAACATTTTCCATTATTCATACAGGCTGTGGTAAGAAAACAAGGATTGTAACCATGATAAACTGAAAACAGCATTAACAAAATAACTGGAATTTACCCATTAACTGCAAGAATGCAACTGTTACAGTCTGCTATGATGAGTGTAGCTGAAGGTGCACACATGTTTTGAGCGTAAAAAACAGTTTCAAGCTTGGGCATCTTGCAAACACACTTCTGAAAGCTGTTTCTTTCTTAGTATTAGTAGTAATGCTTAAATATCCAGTTAGCATAAAGCTAAATATTACTTCCTCTTTACTGCTATCTCTTGGAAATTTGTGGGGGAGTTTTTTTGTGCCTTCCTCATGCTTGTCTTAGGGCTAGTGAAAGATGGTCATAATGTCATCTTCTCTTAAAGTGCATTCACAACCCGGGCTGTTTGCTACTAAATCTGCAAGTGGACCAGCAGACTTCTCTTATTTTTTCCCCCGCTATTGCTTCAATCAAGGCTTATTTACTATTGTGGACAAGTACCTCTGCTGACCACTTGCAATCCTTTAGCTGACATCTGGTGTTAATAACTGCTTTCAGTGCCAGCCTTCACTTTTCCATTGGCACTTGTTTGCTATACTTTTGAAGATGGAAGTGGGAATAGCCCTACAATCCATCTGCTGTTGTACTGAAGCAACTTCTCTCATTGTCTCAAACTACTGCAGAAGAGGCACTTGAGCTTCTGTTCATAAATGTGCCGAACTTTATTTTTGCAATTTTAATATGCTCTGGCTGACTGAAGGGTTCCTTTTCTGGAATATAATCTTGTTTAGCTTGTCTCTTTCAGAAGAACTGATTTCTTTTAGCAAAAGTACACTTTAGGAATAATAAAAAAAAATGTTCTTAACTGCGCATAACACCAGATGAGTAAATATTAGATCTCACCTGCCTGTAAGTGCAGTAAAGATTTAACAAATCTTATTTATGCATCAGAAACATTTTCTAATGTCTCTGAAACATTGTGAGTGAAAAAAAAAGAGTATGCAACTTTCCCCCTTATAGCTGAGTATTTATTTGATAGAGCAATTAGTGCTGTTTAATTAATTTTCTCTTTTTAGAGTCAAAATTGTTTGACTATGCTCTTTAATACTTTTTTTTTGTTGAATTTGACATTATCTGTCATCCAGGTTAAAAAAGGGAAACACTGCCTACTAGTAATACAATGGAAAGCTTTAGTCTAAAATCAATATTGTTTTAAAGACAATTTGCTCTAATTAGATTGAGATGATAACATGACTCATCTCTCAAGAAGTAAATTAACTTCCTGTATATAGGCAGAATTTTGGCAAAAGTCTCATTAAAAAGAGGAACTCATCTCCAATCAGGCAATTCGAGTTGAAAAGCCTCAGCTCCTGACTGACCTGGTGATAACAGTACAGGGTTTTTAATTTGCAAAGAATCAGATCCTTCCCTAGTCTATTATTCATTTATTTATTTATGTGAGTGATTTAGATTTAAATATAATCTGCTACCAAGGAAAAAGAATATGTCAGTGAAGTGAAGTTACTGTTAATGTGTTTTCCATCATTAACACCTGTCTGGGCTGAACGAGAATGGGGTTTTTAGTTTTATTTTAAGGAGATTCATAATTATGTGATATAAAATAATATCAGTGTAGGATTGGCTGTAACATGTAGCAGTCTGTCTGAAAGGTAGGTTTCAGAAGACACTGGTCAAGATATTAATGGCAGAAAATTTATTAGTATCATAGAATCATATAATATCCTGAGTTGGAAGGGACACACAAGGATCACTGAAGTCCAATTCCTGGCCCTGTAAAGTACAGCCCCAAGAACCACATGAAGTGCCTGAGACAGTTATTCAAATGCTTCTTGAACACTGAAAAGAGTTGGTGCTGTGACTAATTCCTCAGGGAACCTATTTCAGTGCCCAGCCACCCTCTGAGTGAAAGAACCTTTTCCTATCCCCTTTGAATCAAACATTTGTTTCAATGGTGGAAAAATGACAGGTGGAGGCATGATTTGTATGCATAAGTGATAAAGATGAAATAAAATAGATGCATTCCAGAGATGTTTCTGGTGCAGTTACACAAAAATTCCTTTACATATGCTCTTGTGGATAAAAGAAAATACACAAGCAGCTTGATACGAGGACACAGAGCTCACCAGAGTTGATGCTTTTCTATGGTATGGGCTTCCTATAAGCCATTTCCTCTTTCCCAAGCAGAGAAAACTGTTTCAAGTCCTATTCAAAACCAGGGGCATGATCAGTAGCTGTGCTTTAAATCAAAGGCATAGTTTTATTGTCAATTGTACTATAAGTAAGCCAGATTTATCAGCCAAAATTGTTGACTGACTTAGCAAGACTGGATCAATTTTAAGATTTCTTTTTCAGGCAATGTATTGAAAATTCAGCCAATAAAAGAAAAAACATGTACAATTGCTCACAGAATGGGAGAAGGATCATGGTTGAATTTTTTTGTCTATGAGTTCTATTTACATTGGTGATAAACTCTCAGTAGCAGATGATTGCTGGACATAATAATCAGCCCTTGGATAGTTCCATAAATATAATAAAGATCACTATCATATTTAGGTGTCTAGCTTGTTGAGAAGGTGATAAATGAGCCAGGAGACTGATCAAAACAAAGCCTTGAAATAGAAAATGTGTGTGGAGATTTTCTTGAGTTTTTAGTGAACATATTACATCTGAACCTAAGTAGCTCTCCAATCTCCCTAGGGTCAGAGGAAGAGAATCAATCGAGAATGGGACTCCAAATCTTCTGAGAAATGAGGTGAAAAGGGCATCAATGACACCAATTTCAAAATCAAATTGCTGTAGCATTTAGAGGTACAGATAACCTGCTAATACTCCTCAATAAAAAAAGAAGATAAGCAGCGCCACCCCTTCCTGTCTTTTCTTTGTCATCAAGTAAGTAATGTCTTTACCTCACCAGATATTTAAAGTGCTTAGATATTCAGGGACCAGACCAGAAAAAAATATTTAGGTGATAATTATGGTGGCAAACAGTCAAATAAGGCAAGGCTTTGGCAGGAAATGGCGCATAGCTGCGATTCAATAATGGCAGACTCTTGTGTGGCACTGGAGTGAGGCTGCACTGCTGGTACAGGCAGACAGAGCAGGGCTGTGGGCCCCCTAGTTGACCAGAAGGATCCAATGATGAGACTTGGTTATTGCTATTTCAGTGTTCATTGGCCAAAGAAGTGGTTGCAGCCTGAATCCTTCAAGGTGATGCTAGAAGCCCCAGGTGGTCAGGAAAGTCCTGTGTGGTGAGGATGAAAACCAAGTGTTGAGTGAAGTCCAAGTGTAGTCTTTTACTGAGTTTAGACTAGGTGGAATGCCTCCAGTACCTCCCCTGGGGTGGGGACTTCTAAACTGGATGATGTAATACTGGATCACGGGAATTTTCGGGAGTATTTGAAACTTCTAAGATGTTATAGCTGCCTGCTACATCTGCACATATGGATCCACTATGGCCCATCAGCAGAGATTAATATCTTCAAGCTGTGTGTGAATTGTTCCAATGCTTCTTCAGAGGGGAGTTACCACAGCTGAACCGTTTGTGTAAGGAAAGAGAAACACTACCTGGCCTGCAAGGGTTTGCCTCTCTCCTGCTCTTGTTCAACACCGACCTTGTAGGCTGAGGGGGCAGGTGTGCACATCTTCAGCCCCTGGCCTGTGTGGCCACGCTGCGCATTGTTAGCAAAGCACACTGCTGACTGAGCCATTAGCACCAATAGTCTCTTGTGACACCTAGGTGGTCTCTGCAAGTGTTCAAGGCTTTGAGTCATTTAACACTAACAGTTAAAGAAGGCAAATCACCAAAACACCAAAAAGGCATTTTTTCTTTTGTCTGTTTTGGTTTTATAGTCTCTAGGGCAGAGGAGCCTATTGCTTATCACATCACGAACATATCCGGCTGCTGTTGTTATGCAAAGTAAGTTATGAAGTTATTAATACCAAATGACTTATACTGGTAGAAATTTAGCATTTAATAACTCTTCCCTGTTTAAAACTGTATTTTCTATCCAGTAGTTTTCATAGCAGTTTAAGTCAAAAGGGCAAAGAATTGAAGCTGCAGTGGGAGGCAATGACAGCTGCTGAACTTTTCATCAGGCCACAGAAACTGTTTGGGACTGTGCCCTTATAAGATTGAACCTACAAGTTTTGCGACCTAGCCTAGAATTTAAGCAGCATCTACCTCAGCTATTTACACAAAGTTACACTGTGGTTATAAGACAGTCAAATGGTGCCTCCAAGTTCTCCTCCTATCCGAGCAGAGTAGCAGTTCCATAGGTCATTGCCACCTCAGCAGCAAAAGTTGCTTTCTTGTTCTAGACATCTTTCTCTGAACTTCTGACAAGACTTGACCCTGATTATATATCTGACTGGCTGCTTTTTGTATTTTCCTGGGTACATTTTCACAGAGACTGGAAGAAATCTGTAAACTGTATACAGAAAACTGTATACAGAACTCTCTATTTCTTTTACAGGTGCAGACTCTTGAATGGTGTTAGGGGTGAGCATCTCTGTGTCAGGAGCTTTGTTGGCTGCACTTTTCAGTGCCTGAATTTTTCCCTCATGTCCCTCTTATTTTCCCTCATTTTCTTATTGTACAATAGAATATAGTGTTTTGTAGTTACTGACAAGCAAATGGGATAGACTTAAGTAAAACATCAATCTCAACATTTGATGAAGTAAATGTGCAGGCAAGTGACATTTTCTGGGGGCCTAGTGAAGTAAAAAATATAGGAAATGTTACTTCTCAAATCTAATGATGCTTGTAGCCTATCACTTGCTACCATATGAGCAGGGATATGAGAAACATCACCAGAGGTAAAGTATTGTTGACCAGGACTTCCTCAGGCATTGAAATGCACACTGAAAATAAGGCACTTCCTTAAAAGTTTCCTTTTCTTTGATTAATGCATCTAGCAAATCTTAACTCTTAACGTTCTGCTGCCAGTCAGTACGTGCTGGCCTGTCAGTGCATTCACATGCATGACTGAGGAGGCACTTGTCTACTTTGCAACTGTAATCTACATCTTTTTGAAAGTTAGCCACAGTAGTTTCTTGGGGGTTTTGTGTAGGTTGTTTTTTCTTTTAATGTGCTTTCTGCAACACAGCTGTGTCTTTCTGGCAGGCAGAAGTGTCTGTAAGCTATTTTTTCCCCTGTTGTTCAAGTATTCACTCTGCATCTGCCATCTCTGCAACAGGGACTGTCCAATTTGCAGGTGGGCACTGTTCCATTTGAACAGATGGGAAGGAATGGAGACAGACAAAAGATCATATGGGGTAGTCATCTAAAAAGTGTGGTGGTGAACCTGATCAAGTGCACGGATTTTTCTTTATTAAGTTTTTAGTTTGGTTTGGGTTGGGTTGTTTGCTTGTTTGTTTGGGTTTTTTTTGTTGGGTTGGGCTTTGTTTTTTTGTTGGGGTTTTTTTGGTTTGGTGGTTTTTTTTAAGAAAAGCCTTTATAAATTCCTTTACAGGGAAGCCACTAACACAATTGACAGTTAACGCTGGTTTCCATGCCTGTGACTGAATTGTATTCAGAACTCTTTTCAGGGATCATGACATAAAGGCTTATACACCAGTATGAAGAAGTGGCATCTGGCACTGTAACCCTTCAAAGCAAATTAAAACTTCCAAGTTTTTAAGCAAGTTATACAGCTGATTAGATTGGAGTCTAACAGGTAATTTAAAAACCAACCCATGCCTCTGCTTATGTTATTACAATGTAGTCTGGGCAGAAAGCTTAGAAAAAATATTTTACCTGAAGCTGTGGGTCACAGTATTTTGTGTTTTACAGCATTTACTTTTCCAAAACCCTTTTTGTTTTCAGTTGCATGGTCTTGAGCGTCATAGGGTACAGAAGGTTTGACATAAAAAACCTAACTTCTATTTCTTGCCTTTTTCATTTCCTTGCTTTTCAATCCTAGCCAGTTCCATCTCCTCTTTCCTTTGCCCTTCACTAAGCAAGCACAATTTAATCAGATTTATTGAGTGATAGGAAAGCAGAAATTGAGAAACAGATAAGAGAAGCAATTCAGCCTGGTTACAAGTTACTAGTACATCTCACAGCCAATGTGAGCACATTTTAGGGGACTGGTTTAGTCTTATGTAATCCCATGGGACATTCTAAATTAAGTAATATTTTGGGTAGACTCATTGGGTGGCCCTATTAATTTTTATTTTTAAGGTTTTGATTTGTCTTTCCAGTTTTTGAAGGTAAGCTGTTAGGTTGACTCTTAATAGCCTACAAAGACTCCATTTTGATAGGTTGTAATGACTTAAACTTATATGTTTCTGAATTGAGTTTACATTCCTAACAAAACTATATTAGAGCCTGTTGCAATCCTCTGTTCTCTAAATTTGAAAAATCTACATAAATTGTTACCCTATCTGATAATTTTTAAATGTAATAGATTGATATTTTATTATTTTTAGCATTGTACAGCTTCCATTCAGAATGGTTGTTGGCAAAAAATTACTGGTCTAGGTAGAAGAAAATTTATCCCCATGTGAAATCCTGTCTTGGTAAGATGGATGGTAGATTGTGTTGCTGATTTTTTTAAAACCATCAGACCCTTGTGTGTACCAGATCAGGAGTGAAGCTCCCTTACCATACCTCAAAAAGAAAGACATTTTGTAACATGAAACTTGTTTTTTTCTTTACCAAGTTCCTGTAGAACCCATAATTTAAAAAAAAAAAAAAAAAAGGAAAGAAAAAAAGAGAAACAACCAACCAAAACCCAACCCAGGTTTCAGCAGAGTTAGAAATCCTAGTATTTTCTTTCCTGTTAAAGTTTATTAATTGGGTGGACTTTAACATCCTGCACTAGCGCAGGATGCACTCCACTAGTGTTGGCATGTTTTATGGCTCAAATGGAGCATAGTTTGAAGTTCCAGATGGCTATCTCTTTATTTTTTTAAAATGATAATCTAATTTCTTCCAAATTCTAAGTAATTTTGGGGGTTTTTTTAGCTCTTCCACAGGGAATAAATGAAAATGTAACTTGAATACCTTGCAGGCTTAGAAACCTGACCTGCAAATAAAATCAACCTGAAGCTTTTTAGGAGATCTGACAGAGGGGAATCCATACTCTGTTGAAATCAAATCTGCCATCTACTTTTCTGAGAATAAGTCTTCATCTCAGATGTTTAATGTGAATTTATGACTCCTGAAGGTCATGCATTTTATGTGTTTTTAGAATGCTTGGAGAGGTTAAGTCCATAGTTTCTTTTAAAATTTCCCTTCATATATTCAGCCATCTGAAAAAAGAATTTTTCCTCCATAATGAAATGTAGGAAAATATGATAACTGCAGACATTGAGCCTTTAATTCTGCATACTGGTCTCATTTTATATTGCTTTTGGCTAGCTGTCACAAAAGGTGGTGGAATGTCTTCTCATACATTCTCATACAGAGACCGGAGGCTCTTTCTCCTTTGACTGGAAAAATGGGGTTTGGCTGTATGGTCTGGCTACTTTGTTAAGCTTCTCAGCCTTTTATTTTAATTTCTTAAGACAACCTTGCAATTGTCATTTGTAATTTTGACTGTCTGTGTTTTGACATTCGGGGCACTAGTGATTCCACGGCTTTTGAATAGCTAGCATCGAAACTGATACGTAGGGCCACTGATGGAGGTCTGAAACCTTGGCGCACCATATAGCATACCAAGCATAACTGATTTCAGATTTATACTATATCATTTGTCTCAGCTGCTGCATTCCTCTCCATCAATAGGCATGTAAGCAGTAAACTTCAAGGAGGATGTGGGGCTTTGTTTATATGTGTCCTGGTGCATTTTTTTTTCTTCCTCCATTTTTCCACCAGTTCCACCCACATATTTTCCAGTTGCTTCAGATTGTAACAGTTTCAAAATTCCATTTTAATTTTGTTGAATTGACTAGATCAAATGCAAAAGTTTGGCAGCTGTAATTGGGAGTTTACATAGTTTCTTCTGTGTACTGCAGTTAACAAAGGAACAAAATTGAGTTTTCAACTTGCATGATAAAACACAGCTCTATGGAAGTATCTCTGGGCAATTCAGAGTATACTTATAGTAACATAGTCTCATCCAGTAAAAATACGTGAGACCTATCTGTTGCTACATAGAAAAATCAGTAGTTTCATATAAATAAAAAAATATCCAAGAAGTCACTACAGATTATAAAATCACTTCTGCGAAGATTTCAGTCCAGAAAGAAGTTTGTCAAACAAGTTCAAAATATTTTTACAGCCTTGCTGATATGCAACCACAGAAGTTCTGCTTAAGAGAGATTTTTAATATGTTGTATTAAGAAATACAAGGTCTAAGAAATGAAGTTTTGTTTCCCATCCACCGAAAACAAGAACTATCTCCTTAAAGCTCAGTAGTGACAAAGGAGGAAGTTAAACGCTTTTCCTTGGGAACCACACAGATTCTGTCATTCTGCTGAGCACTAGGGAATGTGCTGTGACTGCTTCTTTCACTAGGTTAAAAAGCTGCAGTGAAGTCTGTTGCCTTACAGGTATGAAAGGGAGGACATATACACCCCTTTCTCACTCTACATTTTTCTGTAAAAAAACATGTGCAGAGAAATAATAACGATACGCTGCACATGTATATAATGCATTGAAGGCAGGAATTCACTCACAGTACTTTTGTTTTCAGTGATGGTTTCAGAAAAACAGAGGACGATTTTGTACTAGAAGCCAGCTATTTGTATACATTGACAACTATTTGTATGCATTGTGAGCTATTTGTATGCTGATGCAGTTCACAGCAACACTGGATGGGTGTTCAGTAAGGGAGTGGAAGCCACGTGGAAGAAATAAACCTGATTTTGACCTGTTTCCACACTAAATTTTACAAGCTGAGGTGTCAGGAGCACATTAAGGACCACAGTTTTGTATTGTTTGAGGCTGTTTATTAAGCAACATGCTGCAAAAAGAAACTTTGGTTACCAAATGCTTGGTAGTTAGTTCAGCAGCACACAAATAGTAGCCTTGGTGTGGACTGGTAATGTTTCAGCTAGGGATTTGGATGGGACTTTGCAGCCTTGGCAGAAGAAGGGACAAGAAATTTTATGTCCTGGCTCAGAGTGTGCTGAAAGCATAGGAAAGAAGGAAGGACAATGAGAAGGAGGAAGAGAACTAGGAAGAGAAGGAAGAGAAATAACTGCAATTAGAAAGTTTCAGTTCATGATGATATTGATGAATATGAAGAGTATGGCAACTTCCACCACTCACTTTGGAACAGCAGCCGTTTTATTTTCACTGACTAATGAAAGACTGCAGGATCTTTGGAGGAATTGATGTAAATATGATTTTTTTTTTCTTATTCTCCCTTTTAGGGACAAGAGGCCACCAGGTTCCAAGATGTCTAGGTGCAGCATTGTGCAATATATTTAAATGTGTATCGGTACTTAGCCCTTTTAAGTTGCTCTTAGATGGAAGGGCATTGCACTGGGATCTATGGGTATTCTTAGATTTATAAGGGGACATTACATGTGTTCATTGGGAAGTGAGCAAATATGACAAAGAGTAAGAATTTAGCACAAAGAGGAAGGTACTAGAAAATAAAGGGTATCCTAAGAGTGAATCAATTGCAACTTCATAAAATGAAAGAAGCATTGATGACCTTCACAGAAGATAGTCTTTTAGAAGATGGTGCCTAAATTATCAAAGAATTGCAAATATACCGGCATAGTAATACTGCTGGAGGAAGTTAAGATGATTACAATTTGAGAAGAATTAACAATATGGAAGTACCCCAAGAATTATCAAAGTAAAACAAGGTGTTATGTTTAGCAGTTGATGTGTAGTGCTGGTTAGAGTTCACTAACTGATTTTTGTTGTCTGATACCCCAAAAGTATAATAGGAGGGGCAAGTACCAATCTTTTCTCTCTTATGATCAGTGACATGACCCAAGGAAATAGCATGTAGCTGAACTGGGAGAGGTTTAGATAAGATATCAGGAAAAAGTTTTTCACCCAGGGAATGTTTGAGCACTGGAACAGGCTCCTCACAGACGTGATCAGAGCACCAAGCCTGTCTGAGTTCAAGAAGTGTTTGGACAACACTCTGAGGCACATGGGATGCACTCTTGGGGTGTCCTGTGCAGGGCCAGGAGTTGGACTTGATGGTCCCAATAGGTTCTTTCCAACTTAGAATATTTTGTGACTCTATGATCTTCTGATAAAGCTGTGGATTTGGAATGGTGTTCCTTAGGCTTTCACTTTCTCACCCTGGTGTTTAGCAAAGGGAGGAAATTAGGTACTCTTCATCCTCTCACCTTTTTGCTTAACTTTTGGAATCCATTAAAGGGCTGAAATCATGATCATGAGGTGGAGATTGGCAGTGAACACACACAAAAGAAAGATGACCTGAATCACTGCCTACATAGTTCCCAGATTCAATTATGTCTCTAGAAGTCAAGGGCAAAGTGTTTATTCATTTAAATAGAAACAGGTTCCGAACTCTACACTCTTTTAGTGTCTTATGTATGGTTTGGTTAACGTTTTTTTAGTATTTCTGCCTGGTTAATAACAGCAGCTTTAGCAACAGAACTTCTAAATACTAATCTAGCTTTTATGTGCAATAAAAAGTAGCTGGAGATTATTTAATAGTACTTATACATAAAACTCACATGTTTCATCTCTTTAATCAGAGTTTGACATGTAATGGTAATACCTTGAAAATGTACCAGCTCCACAAAGAGTAAGTATTAATCGTAAAAGCACTTTCGGATTCCAGTTGTTCCCATTCTCACAATTCATGGCCTGAGAAGGCAATTGCTCTGTAGGTTGGAGAAGAAGCCAAATATCCTTTAAGTTTAGCCAGGTTTCTCTTGCATATTACTTTTTTTTTCAATTGCTATTGGTCAGGGCTTTATTGTGTTGAATGGTACTTGCTAAGTGATGAAAAGAACGTTACCATTTTTCTTATTTCCTGAGAGTAATGTAAGTAGCACAAGCCTAGATGCAAAACATTTTTGGATTTAAGTAGAGATTGTCTTTTTTTGTGAAATCTGTGTAAAGTGGATTGTTTTTCAATTTGAAATTATGTACTCTATCTTTGCCTACCTAACTATACTGTATTGTCCCCTTTTCAGGACATACAAAAGCAGTAAAATTGGTGCAGTTATCACTTTTGGGTTTTGGGGGGTTTTTTGTAGGGCAACTGCCATTCCCTTTCCAAAGTGTGTTCATTGTTGCCATTTGCTCTTTTAGTTCATACTGCTGCATACTGCAGTGTGAGCCCCATCTTACACATGGACTCAGAACAAGAAATGCAGAAAATCTACTATGTGTAGCTGCTTTCATCACCTTTCTCAGACACCTGAGGTTTCATTTTACACTCTTGGTCACTGATTTAAAAAGAAAGGAGATATAATTGTCTCTAAAGGAAGCAAATAAAGAGCTTTTTCTTTAAAAAAAAATCTCATAACAACCCGAACTGGCAGATAGCACAATACTGTTATTATTTTTTGCAATGAATTTCAGAAATCTTAGAGTCTTTACAAATGTCTTCACTAGCAATTTTAACCATTTGACCCTTTAGTTCCACGTAAGGAAAGCTTTGCTACTTCCAGCTGGACTCTGTGCCTGGATGGGGAGTAGCTAAAAGAAGGTCGATTCTTCCCTTGCCTACTAGAGAAGTAAGACTGGCACGATTGCCTAGAAGTTGAGCTGTCTAACTTTGCACTAAAACACCAAATGGGAAAGCTGAATTCCATGGGAAGCAATCACCAGTCACATCACCTGCCAGTTAGTTGTTCCCAGAGCTGTCTGACACCACAGCAGAAGTGCATTGGGAAGGTCACTGGACTGAGCTCTGACATCTGAGGTGGGACCAGACCTGCAAGATGCTCCAATGCCAGCCAGGAGTGAAAACTGTTAAGTACCCAGACAGATTGTCAAAGGTTTTCTACTACCCTGGTCTTCCTTCTTTGGCATTATTGCTCGGATAGCAGTGGTTTGAAGTTGTGTCATACCTTCAAGTATATTAAACAGTGGAGGAGGCAGCAGGTGCCATGAGGAGGTCAACTTTACCCATGAGCCAGAGGGAGGAAACGGATGTCTGTAGGGGTGGTGAATCAGAAAGCTTCAACAGGACAACTGAAATAGTATTGCTGATATTCAGTCTATCTTCTGCCAGTATTATATGACATCCCTGCAAAGGTTAATCAATTTGAATGGTAATATTCTTATTTTCCAACCATTATCTTTCAAACTTAAGATGTGCACTTGTCGTCATTCAGGATTAACAAAATGACAAGTTTGAACTTTTAAAAGCAAGACACTTTTTTAGTTATTGGATAGCAGAAAAAGGTCACAATGCTTCATACAAAACAGAACCATGTACATTTCCAGGTCCACAACTTGCCTGCTTTTCTGAATAATTTATAAAAAAACATGTAGAATAAATGGGCCAATTTAGGACATCCATGGACCACTCTGCTTATATGTACAGTGTAAGAGGAATTATTGTACAGGATAAAAGGAATTATCCATGTAGGCTGGCTCTTGCAGCTTTGTTCTGGTTGGCACAATACAATAATTTCATTTGATTCATAAGAATGAAACACACTGGGCCTGATTCACTATTCTGCCTGATCTCTCTGCAAGTTATTCTTTGGTTGCAAATAATAGTCACAGAGAAATGGGAAAATGGATTTCTGTTAGTGTTCCCTCGATCACTGTAAGGCAAACTCAAGTATTTACTTTTCTGCTGTGGCTGCTACTGTCTTTGGGGACTGCTGAAACTTTAAATCAGAGGCCTAATTGGCACTTGGATAGCCATGAAATACCAGAAGCTTCAAAAGGAGCTCAAGAGAGCAGTTGCTGCCTGTTCCCTGCTCCATCCTTTGCTATCCACAGCACACACATAACAAGGATTTGGGAGGCAGACTTATCGGCATTAAATCTTGTTGTGTGACTAGGTCAGACTTTGTAAGACTGGGTACCCCTGAACAAGGAGCTGAGACTGAAGTCATAAACCTGAAGCCAATTACACTGTGCAAGTAAGTGATTGGAAGTGTGACATAATTTTCCCTAACTCATCTGCTTGTGTTTTTGCTGCTCTTCAGGTAAGTCTGGAATTCTTTTAAAAGCTGTGATGTCATTTGCAGCTTTTTAAAATTGAGATAGCTTATAAAAGTCATGTGTTCATAGTAGCCAAGAAGGGTGGGTTAGCAGCTAAGGAGATGAATGCCACTTGTGGGAGAATGGAGGCAGAGAGGCTCCCTCCTTGGTTGGTACACTTGCACATTCCCTAGTTTGGCATTTGCCAGTTCACAACAATTTGGTTGACTAATGGTTTTCTCCACTGCTCCCCCACCTCTGGTACACATTTTGAATTTATTAACTCGGCACCAAAACCTGCTTTTATCAGTAAGCCCCCCTCACAATTGTAGCAATCAGGGTAGTTGGTACTCAGGGTAGTAGCAATCACACAGCGTTAATAGAAAGTATTTCTGATCTGCGCAGTGCTGGTCCCAGAGCTTTTGAATCCACTCTATGGTACTGTGCAAGCATGATGAAGAAGGAACAAGCACAGCTGGACCCATCAGGCTGTTTTAGTCTAGATGGATGAAGACAGAAATGATTGTTGGAAACCAGGGATTTTTTTTTTTTAACCAGACATTGTCTACTCCTAATTTAATTTCTCCAGGTTAGAACCGCTATCCAGCTGTTGAAAGCGGGTTTAGGTGGCCATGTGTACACCATGATGGAGAGACAGCATAGCCTGGGTAGCTGTTCCCTCTTCTTTCTGCTGGCAAAATGGAAGAAAGTGGGAAAAGGACTCTAAATCTCATGTCAAGGCAATGAAAGTTGTTCAAAATTCACTTGAAACAGGTGAATCTTTACTTTCAATAGAAAGCAAATGCTTCTTACGCAGTGATGGAATGGTTCTACTGTGCTTAATAAATCAGATCATTGGCAAAGCAGGTCACCTTGTGCATTCTCAGCAAGTTTTTCTAGGTTTTAAAGAATCCAAGAGAGCTAAAATCCAAAGACAGCCCCAGAGCTGATGCCCACAGACACCTCAGGCTAGCATATATCAGTTTGGTACACTGGGAGGACACCAGAGAAACATTTCTTGTTTTGTTCTTTCTCAGCTTATGCAATGTTAGTCAGGCATGGATTTTGAAGTGTGCCACATCCCCCTGTTGGTACCCAGTGAATTTTGCTTCAGTGCTTTGCAAAGAACTGCCCTTTGTTCCAAATCTTAAGTAATCCCAAGAAGAGCTTCCAAGAGGAGGGAAGACTCAGCATTTCAAGAGAAAGCCATCAAATTTGGTAAAAGAAACCACAAAAGCTATAAGGAAAAGTCAATACCATTTGCACAACATTGAGTCTGGACTGAAATTCTGCTGTCTGGAATAGGTTGTTTGTGGCTTTGAGTTGTTCTCTTACAGTTGTATAAGTAGCTATGTTTGCATTTATAGACGCTGATGGTTCAAGAGTTATATCATGGAAATGGCATTTATAGCAGGAGTATGGGATTTTGATTATGGAAGAGCAGAGAGTACAACTTTCTAAGTTCATTCCCCTCCTGCATGGGAGGGACCATTTAGGCATTCGCAGGGTCTGTACTCCCAGATAGCCATTGCTCCATAGGTCTGAGACTGGTGGCGAGAGAGCCCTATCATTGTGCTTCCATGTCACAACCATGCTGATCTGCAAACTCACCAGATTTCTCTCCAAACTTTGTCCTTACCCCCTTTTGCCATAAAAGTGTGTGTATGTGTGTAGATATATCATCAAGATATATAATCAAGATATATCATCAAGCATAAAGAGAAAATAATTAAATATAACAATAGTGAAAAACAGTGGTAGGAACTACTTACTAACCCTCATTCAATTAATTCTTCGTGAATTCCCAAATAGCCACACTGTACTAGCATTAGTAGCAGTATTATCTTGTTTTCTGATAAAGGACTTAAAGCAGGTTCTGGCTGTTTGGTTTGTTTTGGGTTTTTGGTTTGGGTTTTTTTATTACAGTTGACTAATTTTATGCACAGTATTTTCAGCCTTCATCAAAAGAAATGGGTTGTTTCTTTGCTTTTCAGCTATGGAAGTGTAGCCTACAATCAGAGTTAGACTCAGTTTTCACAAGTTATATCAGTTTGGCAAGAAAAATACAGTGACACCTGGGCAACCTCACTGACTATTCAGGATTTGCTCATGCGTGACAGGCTGGAATTTGGCTAGCAATTCAGATGGCAATGTGGTATAATGTGGAGAGAACATCCATCCATCCATCCATCCATCCATCCATCCATCCATCCATCCATCCATCCATCCATCCATCCATCCATCCATCCCTCCTTCCATCCTTCTATCTCTGCCGTCTGTATGTCTGTCTCTTTCAATGTTGTAAATTCAAAAAGGAAAGCAACAAGTTCTTTAGTTCGTGTAAATAGAAAGTACCCATTTTGTGTACTCTTTTCCTAAATTAGAGCTGCATTTTGATGCCAGGTTCCTTGTTAGAGGAACTTGGTAGGCCTTCAAAGCTGAGTTTGAGGGAGAGTGTAATTTAAGCATGACACTTCACTTACTTGGTTTTTTTGTTACATATATCTATGCATTATACAGGAGTATACCTGCCTTATCTCCTTTAATACCAACCTGATCTCCTTTTATGACCAGATGACCCACTTGGTGGATGTGGGGAAGGCTGTGGATGTAGTCTACCTAGACCGTAGCAAAGCCTTTTAAACAGTCTCCCACAGCAAACTCCTGGAAAAGCTGGCAGCTCACGGCTTGGACAGGTGTAGCCTTCATTGAATTAAGAACTGGCTGGATGGACAAGCCCAGAGAATGGTGGTGAATGGTGCTGCATCCAGTTGGCAGCTGGTCGCTAGTGGTGTCCCCCCAGAAACAGTGTTGGGTTCAGTCTTGTTCCATATCTTTTTTGATGATCTAGATGAGGGGATTGAGTCCACCATTAGTAAGTTTGCAGATGACACCAAGTTGGGAGCAAGCGTCGATCTGCTGGAGCGTAAGAGGGCTTTGCAGAGGGACCTGGACAGCCTGGATAGATAGGCAGAATCCAACAGCAGCATGAGGTTCAACAAGTCCAAGTGCCAGGTCCTGCACTTCAGCCACAACAACCCCCTGCAGCACCACAGGCTGGGGACTGAGTGGCTGAAAAAGCAGTCAGGCAGAAAGGGATGTGGGGGTACCGATTGACAGGAAATTGAACATGAGCCAGCAGTGTGCCCAAATTGCCTGGCCTGCATCAAGAATAGCGTGGCCAGCAGGACCAGGGAAGTGATGCTTCCCCTCTACTCAGCAGAAGCCACACCTAGAGTACTGTGCCCAGTTCTGGAGCCCTCAATTTAGGAAGGATGTTGAGTTGCTGTAGCATACCCAGAAAAGGGCAACAAGGCTGGTGAGGGGTCTGGAACACAAGCCCTATGAAGAACAGCTGAGAGGGCTGGGGTTATTCAGCTCCGAGAAGAGGAGCCTCAGGAGAGACCTTATCAGTCTCTACAACTACCTGAAAGGAGGTTGTAGCAGGTGGGAGTCAGTCTCTTCTCCCAGGCAACCAGTGACAGAACAAGAGGACAATGTCCCAAACTTCCCATCTCAAATGGGAAGTTTAGGCTGGACATCAAGAAAAAATTCTTTACAGAAAGAGTGATTTACCTTTGGAATGGGCTGCCCAGGGATGTGGTGGAGTCACCACCCCTGGAAGTGTTTAAAAAAAGTCTGGATATGGCACTTAGTGCCATGGTTTAGTTGATGAGATGGTGTTAGCTAAAAGGTTGGACTTGAAGATCTCAGATATCGTTTCCAACATAGTTAATTCTGTGATTCTGAGTAACTTATTTTTACTTCCAATTTTCTTTCACTGTAAACTTAGAAGCCACACTGCAAAGCTGGAAAGAAGAGTAATTTTCAATTATTCAGTGCTTTGATTACATCAAGAAAAACATATACCTTCTTTCATTATAGTCCAGTACCTTTGAAGCAGTAATAACAGGAGAAATATTGCTCTTTGCAAATAAAAGAAACAAAGTTTTATAACATTACAATCACAAAAATATGTATTAGGTTATTAAAAAAATAAAGTTTAATACTCATGCATGCATTCATTTACTGGAAACTTAGTTAAGTAGTGTTTATTGGCATGAACTGCTGTTTGCTCCTTTGTTAGAAAATATCCTTCACACCCACTCTAACTTTTGATGTTAAACCCCCAGATGTTGTTGACTGGGGTTTTTACCTTGAATCAAGGTTATTATTATAAAAATTTCACAGTTCTACAAATGAGAATGAGATAGTTCTCTTGGCAGGCTAATTTAGATAACTCTCCAGGCATGATTTTTTAAACAAGAGATGCATGAGAAACGTGAAAAATGTTATCACTTACCGGAAATGCAAATGTGGCATTTGTTCAGCCTAATATGAATGCCTCTGCACCAGGCAACAACACCAGAAGTGCCAATTAGGATGCAGTCATAGTTCCAAAAATTCACCCTTTCTTTTCAGCTAATATGACATTTATGTGTTGCGTCTTTTTCTTTCAGAGAGTGGCTGTGCTTCAACCTACTTGCACAGAAATGCCAGTTGTGCTCGAATTTTATTTTAACTAAAAACCTGTTATTGGGCCAGGCATCAATACAGAATGGTTAGGCATGTAATGTGTTTTATTATGGCTAGAATTTAAAGACCTGTGCCATACAGGTCAATCAGTGTTACAAATGACAGCAGTTGTTATCTGCTAGTGAGGACAGCAGTATAATAATAATGTTTATTGCACATCATTTTTCAATGATTTTATGCTATCATTTAGGAGATGAATGAAATGGCTCTCTAGCTGACATGAATGTAAATAAATTAAGCATTAAGAACCAGAGAGTTCTAATCATCTTTCTTTAAGATTGCACTAAATGGTTGCAATCAGTGAAATAGATGAGAGATTGCACTAAATTGCTCTTCCAGATACTATATCATGCCAGCTCAAACAAGGTTCACATGCATTACAAAACAGCTCATGTTGAAGGAGCAGCTGGAACACCTCATAGGCATGCATTAGCTAACAATAATGCACTGGACGTGTACCTCTGCTTACAGTCTTTTATATTAACATACATGGAGTGACAAAGAGAAACTCAAACAAATAGACAAGGGAAAATCTGTGCTGTTTTGTTTCAGTGCTTTACTCTTATTGTAGATTTATATTAATATATGCCATGGAGCATAGCATTGGTTGCAGTATTGTCTCAGCTCTTTCATTTAGCCTCTGCTGCTTTTTTAGGATGTTATTGGAAATACACAGGGTGAAAAGATGACAGGTTGGAGAATGAAGGGAGATTTGTTACTGTTATGAGGCACTGTGATATGGGTAGCAGATAGGCAATATCTGAGAAGCTGTCAAGAGGACACATTAAGGCTGGGTTTTCACGAGCTGACCTCTTATTCTGCCAGTAAAAATCCACAAATTAAATTGTGTGAGCAGCTAGATCACAGAAAGGTAGAGACTTCTGTATTCATCTGACCTATGGCAGACACATGAAAGTGAACCTGAAATAGGGAGGGTCTCAGAGTCAGCAATCATAGATTGGAAATTTGTCTCTTTATGTCTTTAAATCACAGCACAGTGAGCACAATTAAAATTGTGATTGTTCTGCTGCTAACAGTGGGAGCAGCATCCCTTTTCATTTAAGGGTAATATAACTCAAAGTTATTTCATCACTGGTAGCATGCTAGTCCTGGCTGTGTGGCACTGGCACTGTCTGTGTTGAACACTTAGATGTAGTATTTCTTCACCATAATAAGAGAAAATAGTAGATGAAAGCAAAAATTACATTGTCGAGTTTTATCCAGTATTCTTAGCAACTACTTAAATTATAAAGTACTGGTTTTTGTATTGGATATTCATTCAATAGCTTTTACTCAGGACTAGACAGGAACCAGGCACGTCATATCCTTAACAAATACCAAACACAAACATTTGGGTAAACTCTGAGTATGTACCTTGTAATTGCACGCTCTTCACAGCCAGCCAAATATCCTTTTCAAAGACTGATGTCGGCATCTGTCTTTAAGTGCCTTAAGATTCAATTTAAAAAGCCTGCGATATGGCTACTCTTTCACACTATAGTGGGAGACATAAGGAATGTTTCTTTTGTAGTATTGCTCATCCTTCTCAGAGGGCCAGAATTTATGGCACGGAGAATCAAGGTTAACAGAGGTCTTCATCAAGTTTTTCAGAACAGATACTGACTCATTCCACAGAGGTAAAAAACTTAATCCTTATCTCATAACTTCAGGGGAGAGAAAGACGAGAGTGTCTGATTAGTCCATGTGGTTCCCAACTTCACTTGTGGCAACTACAAAACTCAATGAGTGCCTACAGTGTCTAGTGCTTTTAAAATCCTGAAATATTTCCAACAGGAGTGCTTTTCTGAACCTAGCAAGAATTTCCTATCTGGACTGAGATTCTTCGGCCTACAGAGGAGTTCCTTCCTACAGGTGGTGCCTGAGGGATGAAGATATTGATGGACTATGTTGCAAATAGACATCATCTGTATTTGGTGAGTAACATCTGAACATGTTGCCTACAGAGTCCTACAACATTTTGCCTGTGCCATTCACATATGAGGTGATATTTTCTACAGAAAGCTTCTAACTCAAGTCTTTAAAATGGGAATTTTTAAGACTCTGCAATTCTCACTGAAGTTAATGGAAGGTATGAGAAAACTGTACTTTAAACTATAAAATTTCTGGTACCCCAAGGGTAAAGAGACTTGTGTTATTTATGTTATTTTTTCCGTTAATGTTAGCTGATACACTTGGGTGGCCTGCTGTTCTTTGGTTTAAGGCTTTAATCTTTTAACTTGCAGACAAAAATATGCAATAGTCCTAAGCATGAGAGCTGGCCATATAACCAGTACTGCTTGGCTTATATAGACAACAGTTTACTGTCTGCTGAAGAGAGACAGGACAGATAATCCTATCGCCCTTTCAGATTTTCTCTACAGAATTTAACTGTAGAATTTAGAGGCTCCCAGTAGATAGGGAGCACAGTTCAAGTGGGGCTTTTTCCTATTTATGAAGTATTATCTCATATTTCATTGAATTGCTTTAATTACCATTCAGGTAAGTTATATCAAAACTAGTAAAATAAGGTAGCGTATGAAAGAATTCCAAGATGATTCTGTCTGAATTGTCAGAAAATATTTCAGATATGGCTGTAGTCCAGAGCAGGAGGATGCAACACTCCTTGATGGTTGTAGTGACCAAGACTGAGATTCAAATTCAGTGATTGTTCTTAAGATAGATTCTGAGAGAACTCCCAATGCAGCTAAGAGCAGACTGTTTTTCTGCGTTTCCACATCACTTGCTCTGGAAGCCTTATGGGGTTTTTATTGCAGCTTGTCACAGTTTGAATGGTTTCTAAGTCCTACCTAGGTCAATTCTGATATCCATGTTCTCATAGTTAGCAATTTGCAGGTGGTGTCTGCAGTCTGCAAAGAGCATTTTTCAGCCAAACCCTATTCCAAGAGAGAAGTGCACTGAAAATGACAGAAGGCACCCCAACAAGATAATAAAGTCCAAATAAGAAGAGAGCAGGAGAAATCAAGGATATTACTCGTGTCCTGTGTTTCTGTAGCAGAAATGATTTTGATAAGTGAAAGTGTGGTTAGACTGCAAGAGTTGAAGAAAAACAGATATTGCCTGAAATTATATACAGGTTTTGTTGACTGATATTTTAAGAGCTTCGGTGATACATGTCCACATACCTGAGGCTATACCTAGTCAACTAAAGGAAATATGCGTAAAAAGGGATATACAAGTTTTGTACCATTTCCAGAACAGTGAAACAGGATGTAATGATGAAAACCTATTTCTACAGTGCTAAAGAACTTGAAATATGTGCTCTGTTTTATGGTGGTGAGGTACTTGGTGTGGAAATGGAAGTAGGTCTGTGTCTGTCTAGAGAGACCAGCAATGCATCTCTAATGCATCAAAATGGTGATAGAGACAAGGCAGTGTCACAGCTTGTGACACCATGGTGCAAAATCTTTGCCAAAAAAAACAGGATAATGTCCCACAAAGGAAGCATCTTTCTGTCCAGCAGCATCAGCTCGAACATTTGTATGTGACAACTTCGTGAGACAAAAGACTCTCCCAACTTTATCTTTCTCTTTACTTTCTGGGTTAATTCTTTCACCCAATTAACCCCCAGGCTGGTATGCTGTGTGGTGCAGGAGCAGCTGTGCTGATAGTGCTGAAATGTGCATGTGTGATTAGGTTGGGAGGTGGCCAGGAGAGCTGTGACTCTGTTTCAGGGTGTTGGCACCAGTCATCCTCTCTTGTGCACTCCCAGCTGGCCTGAGGTCCACAAAAGCAAAACGTCATCAGCTTTTGCTTTTGTGGACATTACAGCTTATGTTTTTCTAGGTTTCCACTTGGCTGCAGTTTTTTTAATGGCCGTAACTCTGTCAGAGAGGGGTAAAAGCTTTTTGTCTCTCAAAGTGTGACTCTGAGCAGAGATATCATTAGACAAACACTACAGGACCTTCTGCCAGTACAGTTTATTACCCTGTGGGAACTAAGAGTAAATAACTCGTGCTGATAAAAGCCTTTTCTGTGGGTGCATCTCTGTTTATGTCCAGTTTGACCCTGGAATAATTAAGACTACATACACGTCAGGGCTTTATCCTTTTATCCCCAAATAATTGTCAAGTTGCCTCACACTGCTGGGAAAATGCATTATTTATGGTGGGAAGGTCAGTCCCTTGCACTGGCACAAAGGGTGGGTAATATCTACTGGGGATGCTGTTTTTAGGATTAGCCTCATGCTAAGGCTGAGATACAGGTCAGCTGTGAGTGGTAAAGACGGTGCAATTTTTACGTTGATGCCATGATCCACAGACGACCCGTCCAAGCATGTTGGAAGTGCAACTGTTTTGAGTATCACTGAGAAAAATACTCTGGGGATACTATCATATCAAAGCCCACTGTCATTCCCTACAATTCACCAGACAGCCCTAGGAACTCTTATTTTCCAAAGTTTTATAACCCCCTACAGAGGAGTTAGACATTTGTACAGGGCAGTTGCACTATAGGTGGTGTTTGCACCTTCTCTGGTTTGCAGTCCACAACCTGCAGACACTGCTGGTTCAGTACTGTGCTTACTGATCTGAAAGTCATCACACTTAGGACTGTTCTAAGATGTCTCTCACATTTTTTCTCTCAAAAGAAAAATGAGAGATCTTGGAGGCTGCATGACTAGCCTGGAAAACATTTATGTCTCACACTGGTTTTAGAGTAGCAGAAATCAAAGCTAAAATCAGTGAAGCATATTCTGATCGGAAAAACAGCAGGGGCCAGGTTATAGGAGGGTACTAAAGCAGTGTTTTGGCTAGCTTGAATAAGCTATTGTAAGTGCCCCAATGTCATCATCATGCTGCTATTAAAAACTACTTAATAACACCATCACTTTTTTTTTTTTTTTGAAGGAGTAGATAAAGTTTAATCCTGTGACTTCAAGACAATTTGTTGATTTTAATTAAGTAAAATACAGAATTCTGTTTCAGGTGTCTCTTGCTTCTGAAATTTATCTTAAAAACAAATGGAGAGAGAAGGAAACACTTTTTACTCTCTTGTGGAATGAAGGTCCTTGCAATTACCTTGTTGACTAACAGCACATTTTTCATGGATTACTTTTGAGAAGGAGTAGTTTTTATAGCAAATATTTTTAATGCAAGGAATGTGAAAGGTACTAGTAAACCACAATCTTTGCTACTGCATTGCATCAACGCTGGAAAATGATGTTGGGTGGGTGATGGAAAATATATTTTGAAGACAAGTAATAATGCTAGTAAAGGAACTGAAGCTTTAAGCTGTTAAAGACATTTCTCTCTACTGCCTGATAAAGAATAAAAGGGGGAAATTGGAAGCTCCACAAGTCATCAGCTGGAATTATCTTTCCGGAGATCCAGGAGAAAATAGAAGTCTGTGGGCAAGACCATTTTTAACAGAACTGAACAGTAAAAGCTAACTGAACAGGCTATTTTTCTTGCTGGTAAAAGTGTTTTCTTCTAGAAGACTTCTATTTCATCTTCTCTTGTTCCTGATTTTTCTCTTGATTGAACAGATATTGTTCAAGGGGCAAATGAGAATAAACTAGTCTTTTTCTTTGACGATAATTATTGTTTACTAGACAATAATTTGTGTGTAGCAGGAATATGCATGTTCTCAAACACTTTTACTCTTAAACCAATTAAAAGAATAACAGAGAGTCTTAAAGCAGCCAATCAACATGGCTGAAGGACTGGTGGCAAGTATAACTTTTAATTCATTGTATTCATTGTGAAATTTTTGGTAATATATTGTTAAAGCTTTATTTTTCTTCACTCTGTCATAGTAGTCAAGGATTCCAAGGGTGTAATGTTTTAAAGGAGTTATTAATGGCTTCTGGCATTTTGAATCGTTTACACAGTGTGGAAGGGCTATGACAGTAAACACTGGAGGTAATTTCTGTGAAAACCGTGAGTGGAGCCGTTACACAGAGCAGATGAATGGAGGCTGCAGCAGTGTCTGCTGGGACTGGGAGAGCTGATTCTCCTGCTCAGCTCTGGGACTCAGCTTTTTGATATCAGTACCAAAAAGTGCAAGCACAAAGAAAGATATAAGCAAATTCTTAATGACTTGACCTTTCAGAAGACACTGTATACGTGACTTTTGCCCTTTTCGTTGTTACCATCCAGCAGCCTTTCCTTAAAAAAAAAAAAAAGAGAAAAAATGTTTAGGATAACAAAATAGCTCTGAATTAATTATTGTGAGTATGACAAGTTATAGAATGATCTCCTGCAAGCCAGGCACAGATATGGCTGGAATTTTGATGTGTCTTGCTTGTATGTAAAGAATGACATTTCAGCACAATCCTCATAATTGCATGTGATGAACTTTGTATCGAGGCTTAATGAGACTGTACGGCTCTTGTGTTTGTTGGTTGGTTGGTTCGGGGGATTTTACACCTGGTGAAAAAAATAGATGGACCAAAGAAAATAAAGTAAGAACCAAATTATTTAAAAGAGAGAACCTGATAATCGACTTTGGCACAGGGCTTTTGCAATAAGCAAATGCAGATTCACAGAGGTTCCCTTTGACAGAAACCCAGAACTTAGGGTTTCTTCACATATATCATTCCTTTCTCAGCATTTGGACTGAGAGCAGGCACAGCTTGAGTTTCCAGACTAAAACTTCTGCTAGCATAGTAGGATATGCCAGTCAAAACCCAACTAAATTCCTGTAAATTTTCTCCAGTGTTTACCATTATTCATGAGTTTGTAAAATGGAATCCTAGCAGATCCCCTAGGGAGTTTTTTTAGTAAAAGCATACAGCATTGAAAACATACCCTGTAAGTACTTATCTTACGAATTGTAGCATGGGACACTGAAAGGCAATGTAGCTAAACTCCTGGGAAATGGGCTGCAGGCTGGCAGCAGCATGGTAAGGAGTACATTTGTTGTAATATGCAGCAGCCAGGAGGGCAAGAGGGATGTTCTATGAGAGGTGTCCATGAGGTTTGATAAGGATACTTCTCATATAGTACCCAGCATATCTAAGGGAAGGAAACAATTTCTTGTGGCACTACAATGCTATGGAATAGGGGGCTTGGAAATTCTGTGCGATTCCTTGTAAAAACTGATTCTAGAAGCAATACTAGATGAGGGAATGACTTTTTGATAAGAAGCATAGCGTTGCTGTTCTAGGGGCCACTTAGTTACAAATACTATTTAATTCTGTACAGTATTTCCCTTTATTTTTTTCAGTGATTAACTCTGAGAGCTGGGATGATATACCACCTGAGGTTTTCTCTGATGCTGAATCAATTTTCTTTTTGGTTATAGTTACTGGTGTTGAAGAACGTCTGAAAGCTTACTGCCATATAAGAAACCGTTCCTTCATTGATGTTTGACAATCCACAGGGACATTTTCATGGAAAATTATCCTGACCTGTAAATTTTCTAGGATTTGAGCAATCTTAATGTGAGCAAAAATCTCTGCTACTACAGAGAGGGGGAATTATTTATTTGTACAGCCAGTACTGACTTTACCCCTAAATTATAATAAAATGTTAAAACCAAGTGTGCGGTAACTTCCCATCTAGGAACATTTTTTGAACCTTTCCCTGCATAGTTTTCTGTGGCTTGAATTATCATTTGTTAAATATATTATGACATACTATTTACCACAGACCACAGCTTCGAGACCTTTGTGTGGCAATATCCCCAAGAAATTTCATAAATAAATCACTGAAAACTAGACATATTCTTCAATCCCTTTTGCTGTATTTGGTCTCTTCTGAATGATATCTGCTTTAACTTGGGTGAGACCAGGTTAATTGTTGTTGCTTTATCAGTTGCTAAGGGCTGTGATATACTGAAGTAGAATTTGGACACTGTTGCTTCTTAACGTGTGGCCTGTGGACCATAAATCTATTATCCCCAATGGGGGGGGGGGGGGGGGAAAAA
>VXBA01003872.1:159114-205250 GCA_013399895.1 Serilophus lunatus
AAAATAGAAAAAAGGAATTATTATTTAAGACAGTTGAGCAAGTTGAAAAATCTGCTTGACTATGTTTTTTCTGCATTGTATTTTGACATTAATTCTAGCTGAAATTTCATCTTGACTAAAAGTCAACATCCTTAATATTCACACTGTTTTGGTAGCCCAGGTCTGTACAGAGAAAGATTTGTTGTTGACACAGGAGTGTTTTGCAACAGTTGGTGGTTTTCCTTGGTTTTTTACAGGAGGGAAATCTAAGAGAATTGGTCTATTACTGGATGTGCATCTGATTATGAGTGAGAGCTGTAGATGCTCAGTATTTCTCATTATTGAGCCGTACAAATACGAGGGCACCTCATATTGGCTTATGCAGGCTTCTGAAAAGAAACTTTTAAAAAATTGCCGCATTCAGCTCTGTTCAACTCTCAGTGCTTAACCTTCAGGCATCATTCATTTAATAATGCAGCCTTATCATACAGCACATTTAAGCATACACCTAATTGAACTTTGTTACTTTCATGCAATACTGAATATGGATAGGTTCAAAGGATGTGGAGTTAGATCTTGTTGCTGGAGTATATGTGAACTCAACATAAGTAAGGCTCAAAACAGTGTAAACAAATGCCTGTGCTTACTGCCTTGCCACACTGGGACCAATTGCTGTCACACTGTCCTATAAATGCATTCATTGGTCTGATTTTTTTTTTTAATTCAATAAGATGCCTTCTGTACAGCTTTTGTCATATTCATTTTTCAAGCAAAAGAAAGATTTTTAATCTGAGTTGCTTTTTTTTTGTCCTACCTCTGTATAATAACCAGATGGTAATAAACCTATTTAGATATAATATTTACTTTTGTAATAGTATTTCTTAGATGGGATGCTTACCTTCCATCACAATTTTTTAATCATTCATCATGCTCATGGACCTCTTTGGCCATACGTATATTTATATAGAGAGAGACACACACACACGCACACACTCTTTGGCTATATTTATATACCTGTATTTCATCTAGACTGAAATAAAAGTTTTTAAGCTGTTCTAATTCTTGTTACATAAAAATATTTGATTATTTTTCCTTTTTGTAAATTTGGGAAGTTCTTTTTGTAAATCAGCTTGTTACTGTTACAATAAAATCAATATTGTTACCTTATATATTACATACATAAAGTATATGTATATATGCATAATACAACATACATGTATATTATATATACAGAAGACATAGTGATGTATTTTGGGCTGTAGTTTACTGAGATCAGCCACCCATTTATAAAATGCCCTCTTGGCATTTAGAAGCAGTATTCATTCTGCAAGAGCAATGAAGTGTGAAAACCTGTAGGAAGTAACAAAATAATGGTTTATGCAGTTGAAACATGGAGCCATTGGTTTGTAAATAGGACAGATGTAACTCACATGCTGCAATTTGGACGCTACTCTGTCATAAAACCATCTGACTTTTGCCATGTCTAAGTCATGTCACATAAGCGTTTCACCTAATGCAAACTATGTAGCTGGTGATTTATTTTTGGTGATCGCTGAGTAATTTAATGTTAGATCTAATGGGTTTATGATATTAGAAAAATTCTCAGGCTAAAGTAGAACATCTCCAGTGTATCTCCATTTATCTTGGGCCCTCTGAGTTGTTTCTCAGATAGTGCATATCCTATTTATTCTTGTTTACAAATAGGTGATGTGCACTTGAATTAAACTTTGTTTATTCTGCCACAAGAGGAAGTAAATGCGTGGCACTGAGACTATAACCTTTCTTAAACAGTGTAGCCAACTGATATAACCACATAATACAAAGCCAAAAAAAGGTGTTTATAGAAACTTGCTGAGATTTCAAAACCTAGCAGTAGAGAAGTAAGCTTTTTATGTGCTGTGGAATAATTTGTCTTGTAATTTAGCTTTAATTCACATTTTCACAATTAATTAAACATCAACCTAATCATTATACACATAAAGCATTAAATTGATGTATGAAGAATGATGGGGAATGAATAATGCTTTGAAGATCCATTTCAAATTAGTTGTTTGATTAATGAATATTCCACAAGGGCATTTGTGTGATGACCTCTGTTGATGACTTAAGGAAAGGCATGTCTGTTTAGATAATGAGAAGACAAAGTGAATGAGAGTTATCTCTGTGAATAAGCAGTGTAGAATTACAAGGACTAATCTATACAAAACGTATTACTTTTTTGCATTGCTTGTAAGAGATAACACAGAACAGTAAGTTCAGTAAATAAGTTTGGCATTTGAAGATGCTGCTTGGTGATAAAATGTGCTGGCTGCATACACTAGTTGTCTTTCTCTGGTTATGGAGGACCATAGTGGAAGGCTGTTCCCTCTTTCTAAGCCCATTATGTTCCTTCACGGCACCTGAACTTTCAATTTCTTGCGTGCAACAGTAGTAAAATATTTCACACTGCATCTCATTCGCTTCTCATTGCTCCTATAGGTATAAAGATGAATGGGAAATGTTTTACCTGGTAACAGATTTGCTTTCCAGCTGTTTTACATCAGCAGTGTACAAAATGTATGTATAAAAGCAGTAGTAAACATATATGTCAGAAATAAAAATTGGCACCTAGAAGAGTTTCTGTTGTGTGAGGTTCCTGCCTCTGGAGCCCTCTGACTGCTGACTGTCCAAAGTCAGAACTAGTACTGGTGGGACCAAACGAATGATCAGTCTGCTCATGTCTACCTTCCACAACCAGGAAAATGTTGGGAAGAAAATGTCGCTGGGTATCAGTCTGACCATTTTTTATGTTTGTCATAAGATCCCAATGAAATATTTTGTTAAGTATCTTGGGCAGCACTTAGCCATGTCTCTGTTCCCCGTGTTCAGCTTGTCACACAGGGGCAGTGTAGGGACAACTAATCTCTTTGGACTGCTCTGGAAAATTACCAGAACCTGAGGAGCTCTTCAGCAGGCCAGGCAGGGGTACTTGGCAGGCAGAGACACAGCCACCACTCCCTGTGTGCCATTTCCTGGACTGATCATGCAGACAGCTCACAAACCTTGACCTTCCAGCAGACTAGGGATTTCCTTCAGTAAAGGTAATCTCTTTATGTGTAAAAACATACATAACCTGCTTGATTCATTCAGAGATTAAGATGGGTTCTCTCACATCCTAGTCAATAACATTTGTATTCAGATTTTCCTTTGTTTCAGGGAATATTGGATAATGGAAAGAAAGACAGAAAACTTCTCATGCACAGACTGAACTAGTGCAGATTTCAAATACCTTCTCTCATATTTTTCCCATTCCCCTTAATCTCTTTCTTCCAATATTTTTGTTCTTTTAGTTGTAGATTTAGCAAAATTGGAAACAAAATCCCAACATTTCTTCTTAATCCAGACAGTCAAGAAAAAAAACAGGTTTATTTGCTTTCCTTGAAAGCAGAGACAGCAGCATGACACCTTATCTCTGCTGGGGAAGATGTTTCAAATTCGTTATCAAATGTAACATTTTTTCTATAACCTGTGTAATTGCAAGGGCCACATTTGAGAATCTGAAAGGGGTGGGAGCCAGGACAGGGGAACTCCCACAGCTTTTAAGCCATCCTGAGCCAGAGAAAAGTCCTGTCATTCTCGGCTGCTCATCCTCTCTAGTTCCTCAGCACAAGTGGAAAACTTCATCTAGACTTCTGCATGCACATGACCTGTTAGCCTGACCTGGGTAGCAGGAAAAGTTATGGAGCACTGAATCCTAGGTGTAATCATGCAACATCTGCAGGATGACCAGGGGATAGGGCCCAGCCAGCATGGTTTTAGGAGAAGTAGGTCTTGCCTGACCAACCTGATCTCCTTTCGTGACTAAGTAACTTGACTAGTGGATGAGAGGAAGGCTGTGGATGTAGTATACCTGGACTTCAGTAAAGCCTTTGACACAGTCTCCCATAGCATACTCCTGGAGAAGCTGGCAGCCCAGGGCTTTGACAGGAGCAGTCTATGCTGGGTTAGGAACTGGCTGAATGGCCGAGCCCAGAGAGTGGTTGTGTATGGTGTCACACCCAGTTGGTGACCGGTCANGGAGACTTGACATGAGTCAGCAGTGTGCCCAGGCGGACAAGAAGGCCAATGGCGTCCTGGCTTGCATCAGGAATGGTGTGGCCAGCAGGACTAGGAAGTTATCCTTCCCCTGTACTTGGCACTGGTCAGGCCACACCTTGAGTGCTGTGTCCAGTTCTGGGCCCCTCAGTATAGGAGAGATGTTGAGCTATGGAATGTGTTCAGAGAAGGGCGATGAGGATGGTGAAGGGGCTGGAGCACAAGCCCTATGAGGAGCAGTTGAGGGAGATGAGGTTGTTCAGCCTAGAAAAGAGGAAACTCAGGGGTGACCTTATTACCGTCTATAACTACCTGAAAGGAGGCTGTAGTCAGGCAGGGGTCAGTCTCTTCTCTCAGGTAATTGGCAACAGAACAAGAGGACACAGTCTCAAGCTCCATCAGAGGAGGTTTAGATTTGATATTAGGAACAAATTCTTCACTGAAAGGGTGATCCACCATTGGAATGGGCTGCCCAGGAAGGTGGTGGAGTTCACTGGCCTTGGATATGTTCAAGAGTGGGCTGGATGAGACACTTGGTGCCATAATTTAGATGATGGGCTGTTAGATTATGGGTTGGACTTCATGATCTTTAAGGTCTCTTCCAACCTTGCTGATACTGTGATACTGTGATACATGTCTCTTGATCAGGGGGTAATATTTCAAATAACAGTTAATGCTGCTAACATGACTTCTTTCATATCAGACGGGATCTGAGGTGATACACTAAAACAAGACTGACACCCCTGCTTTCTCAGGGCTGGGCCCAAGGGGAAGAATTTCTGCAAACTCTGGATACAAGGAACGCAAAACCTCCTATTTTGCCAGTTTACATGCTATTAAAAATAATTAGAAGATAAACTAAAGCAGACTTGAAGCAAGGGCTAATGCAGTGAAAATTACAAAATAAATTCAGAAATAGAGAATATCAGCACACAGATGTCATTCACAAGAGAAATCAGAATCATGCCCATTGTGACAACTTCCAATATGCTTCTTTGGAAAGGCATTATTTAAGAAGCATGAGGCTACAAATAGCAGGACTTAAAATACAGAATGCCTTTGTGTCAATGAATAATCATGAAGTTTATATCCCTAAAAGTGATCTCTTTGAGCTTTTTCATTATTCTCTGCTGTATTTTTTGAATTTTGTTACTGATAAAATTAATTCTGTCTTGTGGTTGCAATGAATAAGTGAGAATTACAGGAAAATAGGTTTATTAATGAGTTCTTTTTAAATAACACTTTGAATCAATAGGTGCAGACGAAGCTGAACTTGCACAGAACATTAAGATGTGACTAGACAAGTCTTTAAAAATCAGAGGTGTGTCTGCCTACAGCAGGTGGGAGTGGAATTAGATGATCTTCAACATCCCTTCCAACCCAGGCCATTCTATGATTCTGTGATGAAAATCCGAGAAGCTACTACACTGAGGGAGTTAGAAGAGAGACCTGTGGTGATAAGCTAGGGAGTAGGTATGTCAGGCAAGGGAAATGACATTGTTTGATTCGTGCATAACACCTGACTACATCTAGTGTAATGTATAGCCTATCATGTGCTATTGATTACATTAGAAGTGCATCACTGTTTATATAAAACTTGTTTAAGTATTCTGTACAATTAGCTCATTTCTACTGACCCATGTAGCCTATAGAGAATGTCCTAGGAAAGAAATGAGAATATTAGGAAAGAAATCCTAGGGGTAAAGAAAGCATCCTAGGAAGGAAATAAGAATATTCTGCCTCAAGAAAAGAGAAAGCAAGTGTTTGGCTTGAAAGTTCAGAGCTGATGTAAATCAGTATCCTCCAGTGACTTCACTGCTCAGGGTTTTGTCACATTATGTACTTATCTTTGCTTGTGGTATAGTTGAAGTGAAAAGAAGCCAATTGTTTATCTCTAATCTTCTTATCTTGTGAACAATATGTGCTGAAGCATCTGTACAAATGTGTGCATACATTCAAAGTTATCACTGGAATAGTGAAACTACCTGATAACCAGAGAAGATTTTTATAAAATGTAACATGCATCCTCGAACCACTGAGTGTTTTTATAGACCCATGATAGAAGATCAATTGAAAGAGCAACTGGAACTTTTCAGCTACCAGCACCCAGTGGCAGCTGACTGCCCTGTGCAAATTGCCCTCCCAGTTTACCCAGGAGACAGAGTTCCAGTGGGAGTGGTCACAGCAATCTAGCTCAGCTTGGCCAGTAGCCAGAGTAACAGCAGGCTGGCATGAATATGCCTTCACTAAAGGGTGAAACTCCCTGCAGTTTCTCTGCATACCTGTGTATATAATTTTTACGCCCTATACAAGCTTATGCTTATTAGTGTTCTAGAAAGATAGAGCCTTTCTGTGAAAATAAAATCTGCTGTTGAAACTCTGTTTCTGTGTACTGTTCCACCCTTGCATTTTCAGTGTTGAAAACTGGTTTTACTTCTACAGCTGAACCCTTCAAGTCCTGAACTTATTGAAAGAAAAGGGATCAATTTTGAAACTGTGCTGGAAAGAAAAGAAAAAAAAATAGGGAGGAAAGTATTCAATGACAAGGAGTCCAGCCGTGCAAAGCTGTTTGGAGGACAGAGCTGCTGCTTTTATTCTTGAATGGCACAATTCAGAGAGCTTTGAGACCAATAAAATCACAACCTTGGCAATTATGGGGCATGACTTCTGCACAGAAGTGTTGCAAGGTAAAAGTGTGGGTGGTGGACCTGGTGCTTGTTTACCTGGTCCACCTTGAGAAATGTGAACTGTTGTTTATGCATCGCTGTCACTGTTCTTCAAACTTAGCCACAGAAGTGACTCATTTCCAAAAAGCCAAGTGGTTCACCATCAGCAAGGAGGGCCAGATATGATCTGCTTCTGCACTTTTCAGGGCCAAGTATAATCTACTTCTGGTAGAAATAGATTTTTAGCTTTCTAGGCAAGTGGATTCTTAAATTCTCAGTCAAACTTTCCCTGCATTTTCAGGTTTAACCAAAGGTAATATATCAAAATGAAATTCAGCAAAGTGTCTTTGTTTTGCTCCATCTCATTTGGAAACTGCGTGGACCATAAGATATGTGTTCTGTCAGGTACCTGTCTCTCAGAATAGAGTGAACTGCAGCTCCTGTGAAGCACTGTGGCAGCTTGAGGAAAGATTAATGTTGAACTGTCCTGAGACAAGATATTTTAATTGTATTTAGGAAACTAAATTAGTCCTGCATGGGTCAATCCAACCTATGCCAATCTGTTTCATTTTCATTTTGCACATTGGAAATTGAAACACGATGGAAAAATCCAGTTCTCCCAAATTTGCTTTCTATTAAAACAATCTTATCCTCAAATTCTCTATAAAATTCCAACCTGACATGTAATATTTACTTTTTCTTGCTCATGGCTGAAGGCCAACTTCCTTCAAGGTTACTGTTTTCAAAATTCTTTTGCTGGATGGAAGGCATGCAAAGATCAAAGCTGTCCCTGAACTGACTGGCTTCATCAGGGTAAGGTGCTTCTTCAGCTCATCAAAACATACACTCTAAAATTGGGCAAACATCTCAGAATAAATACTGTATAATGATTTCGCTCAAAAGGGCAGGTTCATGGTTGTAGCCATTCTGCTATGAACACGGATAGCCTTAGTCAGCTTGGACAGTGGGTTAATCGTCCTTGCTTCTGTCTGCAGTAAAATGAGTCGTTTGGAAGAATCACAAGCAAGCAGATTCAACAGTGGGAAGGAAGAGAGAGAGGGCATTTCAGAGTTGTTTCATAAGGATCAGTAGCTACTGCTTGCTCGTGAGAGCTGTTCCAGACCTTATGCTTGTAATTGGCACTCTAAGATGCTTTTGCTTTTTATGTTTCCAAGTGAGCCATTCAGCCAATGTTAATTTCATTCAATGGCTATAACGGTGAAATCTCTCTAAAAATAATTCTCTTCCTTTGCATCAGGATATGATCCCTAAATAAACAGGCTTTAATTAACAGCAGAGAGCATCCCGTCAGCTAGCAACTCTCCCTTTCTCTGTGTGGCTACACTAAATTCATGGTGCTTTTAAAACAGTTCTTCAGACCTAGCATCTGCGACTTTCACCCTATTGCCCAAGACTTCTCTCTGCAGTAAGATGGTTTTGAGTGATGTCATACAAAAATAGCACCTAAGCCGCTGAACCAAGTGAGCCTACTGCGCAGTTGGAAAGGAGAAAATCTGTCCGTTTGTTTTGTGGAGGTTCATACAGTGAGGGTATTTCCCTAAGTTTTAAAAATGTCTCATCCTTTTGCATGCTCATATTGAGAGGTGATAATCTTTACAAAACAGGGTGTGCATACCATTGTCAGCTTTGTCTAGGAGTTATTCTCACCAGAACTCAGGAAATAAGATTGTTTTGATGACTCACAGTAAAGATAAAAGGGTGCTGTACTTTTTATCAGGTGTCAGTTGTCTCTGTCTTGCCTTGATGCTTCAAGGACTGATGAGACGCCATAAGGGTCATTTTAGCCCTCAAAATCGTTTGACAGCAACTTGCTTCTAGTTTAAGTATCCCATTTCTTGTCCCCTTTCTCTTTGCAGCATGTCTGCAAGTTTCTCTGAGATGGTAATATTTCCGATTGACTGCCTGCTAGAGCATTGCTTAGTGCTTACAACTTGCCTTGCAGAGTACTGCTGGCAAGATCCTCACTGTCCACACTGAAGGGACCGAGACATACAAGTTCCTTTCTGCCATGGAGGACCTGTGTAATGCAAGGAAAAGTCCTCTGGGAAGTGCTGCATCCCTGAAGATTTCAACACCTCCCTTCCATTCCCTCTATAAAGACACCTCATTGACAACCTCTGTGTGCTACCTGCTGCTGAGATTGATCTTTGCCCTGTGTCAGAAAGATTCTTAATGATCATTCACATTAATTTCCAAATGTCCCTGTGATATCTCTCAGTGAGGAAGATGGTCAGTGAGTTTGCTATATTTAACTGGGTTTCATGAGAGATTTGTTTTGCTGGTGGATCAAGCCAGTAAAGAAATGTTTGATGGCAGTTATGACCTCATTGATGCCACTGACCAAATGGAAGGAGGAGTATTTCTGCTGACTTGTCTGAGCAGGTGCTAGCACTTCTCCCTCTGCAAAAAGCAATAGAGGCCCTAGGGGTAAGCAGAGCTTTAGCTTTTAAACACTGAGGAGATGCTTATTGAGAAACTCAAGGAGAGAGACAGAATTTCAATTAGAGAGAGGATGATGAAAATCAAATAGGTGACAGGTAGACTGCTGTGGGCACACCATGCTGAATAACTTTTCTAGTGGCCGCATCAGCATAAGCAGCAGCTGCCCCTGCTGCTTGCCCTGTGTTTTGTGCCTCTCTCGTCATCCCACAGACCCATGCTGGCAGACCAGCTTTTTCCCAGGCAGGAAGTGAAGCAGGATGGAAAGTAAACATTCTTGATTATTTTCTTCCAGAGGGTATTTTTCAGCTGGATCAAGTTCCTCCAGCCTACCTGATCACATGGACACAAATGCAGCAGCAGGGACACAATGATTCATGGCCAGGAGCAAGACAGTGGGAAAGACAGCTGGATGGGGCAGGAGCTGGCTGGAGCAGATCTGCCTCTAAATGCCACTAAGTGCCAGACCACAGCTTTGGTCTTTGTGATATCATGGAAATGCTCCATCTTTTGATTTAATATGCAAAAACCTGCAAAGCATAACTTATGCCAATTAATTAACAAGATTTCTGGGTAGGAGCCCTATTGTTTTTGAAAGAACTTTGGTCATACAGCCAAAGAAACATAGATTACATATGCTATATACACATAGCCTTGGCTCTCCTGTGTCTTTTTCCAGAAAAGAATCAATATGATTTTTCAAAGAAAAGTGATAGCCCCTCGGCAACTTGTTGCTTGAAAAAAATGTTTTCTTGTAGATCTTTTCTTCCTTGACTACTATGAAGAAGGAAGATACGTATTCACCACACCCTATTAATTGGGAAATTCCTTGGAGTTTCAGGGATGTTCCTGCCCTGATCCCTACAGTGCCACAGGGAGCAGCCCCTCACCCCAGAACTGCAGTGTGGTTGCTGGGCAGAGACCAGACCAGAAAACTGAGAGGAAAACCTGAGAGAACTCCTTATTCCTATGCCAGGCCAGAGATCATGAACTGGGATTGTCTAACCGAAAAGCTAAATACTCAATGAAAGCAAACCATAAAAATGGCTCCTTTTCACTTTATACAGAAGGCTGTAGAGGAGTATAAAGGGGTCAGACACAGATGGCCTAATTACCACATGGCAAAATAAACCAAAATTGGGGCTTTAATATCAGAGATATAATCAAGATTTGGCCTACTTGTTGTATATTTCATTTTACAGGCAGGAGTTATGGGTTTATGTACTGGAACTCTCTTTATAACAGCTTATCAACAGTGCTTCACATGAACATATGTTTTCCCAGGGTTGTGTTTTCCAAGCATGCAGAATGATTTAGTAATACTGGCTAATGATGCAAAATGGTTTTCAATAGCAATTTTAGTGGCTAAATGAATCATACTTAGATAAGGGAAATCTGAAACATTCCATTTTATGCAAAACTGTTAAATGACCTATCCCACATTTCTCTGAGGAGAAGTTAACACAGGGTGGTTCATGGAACTGGAAAAATACAATGATGTTCTCTCCTTTACAAATGGATGGGATTTTAAAGAGAATTCTAACAAGCAATACCAACTATTTTCTTTAGGATTGTTATCTTTAAAAAGATTCATGTATTTATTTCAAGATAAACTCTTCTTCCTTTTTGCATGTAATCTGCTGAAATACTGGTTTATTGTCATTTGTTTTCTTTTTCCTGTGATCTCTGTCTTTTTCTCTTTTTTCTTTCTCATTAGATATTAATGAACAGAGGAAAACAGAAAAATACAAGTGCTGTGACTTGACAAGCAAATGCTGTAGTGTATATTTTGCCCTACTCTATTCTATACACCTATAAAGTGATTTCCTCCAAAAAGAGTCTTTCAAATCAGCTTATAAAATATGAGAAGATTTCTTATACAGTTTTGGACATGCCAGAGTTGATTACTAAGTGCATTCATATTTGTACAACCAAAACCAGATTACTATAAAACCTACAGAAAAGAAAAATGCAATTAGCCAAGTTCCATGCCATGATTTTTATCAGAAAATTATTTGCACTATTAATGTGCTCTTTCTTAGGGGTCTATTCAAAAAATGTGTTCTACTTGCTTGTTTGAGAAAACAAGTTAAGGATGGGAGAGCAAAAGAATGGAAAATCTTGTTGACAAAATACAAGGCAAGCTGTCCAGAAAAGTAAGTGTTACTCTTGAGAGACTAATCACTAAAGATGTTCATGGCTTGTGTATTTCATTCAGCATTCCGGAATCAGTAGATTGCATTTCTAAAAGTCGTGCCTGAAAAAGTGCTTTATTAAGGAAGCATATACTGTTTACTGCAGCACTGGGTAGAATTTTATATTGAAAAACACTTTTAACTTTTAAATAAATTTTATCCCTGGTGACAAGTTAATAGATATCACACTAGGCTATTTGCTAGGAATTGATTTATGCTGTTAGTAGATAGAAACAGTAGCCTTCTTATTCTGAAAGAAAATTGGGAGTGGGATGTGGAGGAGGAAGTAGAGGAAAAATGAATTTAATAGTGATCTTCATTAGAAAAATATTATAGCGCCAGGGTCACACAAAAGGGGCGAAACATTGTTTTACTTTATGACAGAAAGATTGATAGATTCCACCTAGGATTTGTTGCAAAACTCCATTTTAAATAGCCATAAACAACAAATAAAATGTACAGCCAGAAACAATATTTTTATGCAACTGGTCTGCACAATCAGTTGTTTTTTTTTCTTAAGATATTTCATATTTTAAGATAACAGATATGCTCCTATTTAAAGAATTTCTATATTTTCAAAACAATCTCTACTGAGACATGAAACAACTATCAATAGAATATAGAATTTCTGAGGGAGTATGTTATCCTCAGTGTGTATCATGAGAAAAAATAGAACATTTAAAGTTGACATTGACCTATTTTAATTATTTCTTTGCTTCTCAGACACTGAATCATGGAGTTTAGGAGTTGCAGCACCTAGAATGTATCCCTCAATAGGATGGAAGCATACTCAGGGACTTCATTGAAGTGTAAAGGAACATTACAGGTTGGCATGATAACTGATAGAAGATTATAGACTAATTAAATTACTGTAAGCCCAAAGCAGTAAAAATAGTGCAAGAAATTAATTTACAGGGAAAACAGTCTTGAAATGTTATCAAGCAATACTAATTTAAGCTTCCCTTTGCTTTTAAGAAACGGCGTTACATGAAATCAGAATGAATTTCAAAGGCCTTCAAAACCCCATCACATCTAAAATTATTTATTATTACAGCCCTTCATACCTCTCCTTTGTTTTGGCCTCACTAAGGAGCGTGGTGGAAAGGTGGAGATCTACATCAGGATATAGTGCACATACTTACTGTGTCTGGGAAGTAAAAAATCCTCCTAGAAATCTCTGAGACCTATGCCTGAGATTGTCGAGTTATATTGTCAAATATTAAGTCTGACTGCCAGATAAGCAAACAAATGTCAGAAAATGGCTCCATGACAGGAAAATTTAGCAAATTCTTTATCTTTGTGGGCTTCAAACCTTTTCTTTTTTTTTTTTTTTTTTTTTTTTCCTCAAGGCTGTAACTTGCATTACTTCAACCATGACAAACCCTGGACAAATCCGTGTTTTGTTTGGTGTAACTCCACGTCTTAATAAGTTCCCTGCCTATTTCCAACAGCTGCAGGCTGACTCCCAATTTGAAACCTACTCTTTGCCTCCAAGATAACTTATCAAGTCTTCTATATGTTAAGTGTTCATCATGTGGAAAGGATATCTCTTTGATTTTCTTAAATTTGATGTTAACATATTCACATGCTGGTTTTCTTTTTGTTATTATTTTAATACCTGAAACACAGAAGCTTACAAAACAGGTTATTACAATGGTTCTGTGTCAACATGTTTCCAGAGAAAAAGGACACCTTTGAATGTCAGAACAGAAATTGGCATATATTTTAATCTAGATCTAATTATTAGTTCTAAAATCAAAAGTTAAATACATTTCTTAGGAAACAGTTTTACAGCATCATTAACAGCTAATTGTGCACTGTTTATATTCTTACTCTTTTAAAACAAATTGTTTTCTCTAAATATTTTTTTTAAATCTCAAAGCAGCAGCTGTCTAAAAAGATTTTTTTGCTTGAAAATTAGTCCTGGGCATAGCAAATATTAGAAAAATGATAAAAAGTAAGATTGCATCCTCCTCTTTTTTCTTTTTTTTTGCCGCTGTTAAATTGTACAAATGGCATTACAATATTTCAGAGTGTTTTTTATAAATAATTTTTAAATTGAATATTTGCACATTAATAACCTGGGGATTTTGTCATTTTCAGTATACTCTTCTACTATGAACACTCTGTGATTATTCATAATGAGCTACCGGTGTCTTTGAAAGTACTGTACAACTGTGCAAGTAAGATAAAAAAAAAATAAAATTGTAGTGACTGCAAATGAAACAGCTCATTAATCAACTAGATTACATTTAAACATTAGCGTTAGAAACTATGGTATGTCATCATTTTATGTTTAACCTCTTAAGGCCATGCCACTCTAAGTCACACACTGGAACCTGTGTGACAGCATTGCAGAATCTGTGTCCTGAGGTAACAAAATGTGTGCTCCAAATCAAGACTGGAGCCCAAGTCTCCTCCTGTATGCATTCTCAGACCTCTCTCTGTGCTTACATAAAGAACTATTTGAGCAATAAGAGGAGAAACAGCCCCCTTTCCAAAGTGTTTGGATAGGTTAAGAAACTGCTGATTCCCCAGTTAAGGGTATTTATGGAACTAACATTGACGGATTTTTGTATTAAAAAGCCAGCCAGTCATGCAGACTGCATTTGCCTTTTTCAGTGTGAATGGGTATATTAGTATCCCATTTTAAAATTCTTTCAAGAATATTTAAAGTCTTATAAAATGTACCACTACTGCAGTCCATGTTGGGGCACGTTTTTGTATGTATTAACCATCCAGGCTCTGTTAATTCTGAAGTGCGTATTTTGGGATCATATTCTGAAAACACCATGGGCAGCAGGGAAGACAGCACAAAACTCTGTGTCTGAACTCAGTTTAAACAGGAGATATGAGCATAAACCCCAAAATTTCTTACTTGCAGATTGTTACAGGCTGTCAGCAGAGATAGTGCTTCCTTTTTTGTTTTTCTATAAAGTAAACCACCTGTAGGCATAAACCAAACCCAAAAACAAATCAAAAATAAACAAAAAACAATCAACACCCCTACCCACAAAAAAATCTTTTACATTTTTCTCTCTTTGGTCTTTTGCGTCTGTATGTGTTACGCTCATCTGCTTTATCCTGAATGCTGTCAAGCACCACTGAATTCAAAGTTGGTTTTTGCCAGCTATCCCTACAAGAGACAGTTACTTCACAGGACTAAGGGCTCGGAGGTCATTGAGCTCATAACTTGGTTTGCCCTCACTTGGGGCTCTAAGTAAAGAAGAGAGACCTGAAACAGTGTCAGGCTAACAGAACACTTGCTGTGGGTTAGGCAGCCACTGAAAAAACATGGTACTGAGTTAGACTCAGATCTAGCTAAGCAAAGCTACAGCTTCCCTAAAGACCCAAGTACTTTTAAGGATTGAAAGTTAACGTGATCCTTTTGTAGTATTGTAAGACATGCATTGTACTTATATAAAATTTGTATTCCACTGTGATCCCAAGGTGCTGTTTATAAGTAAAATTCTCTTAAAATATTAACTTCAGCTGGACTCCACAGCTGAGAAGCTTCCAAGGAGAGAAGTCCATGGCCCCAAAGCAATCCCTAACCTGTGCCTCTTACACTGGAATGGTTGGGAGCTGGGACAAGCACTGTCCTCATGCCCTCCCGGAGTGAGCATGCTCACCTGCATCACCTAGGCAGTGTAATTTTCTTCTCTCGTTAGCTTCCCACGATATGAGACAACAGAAGTGTCCATGCAGACAAGCAACTTGTGCTTGATTTATTGTTGCTGATGCTGACACAAGTAATAAATTCAAAGGAAGATGAAAATTGCCTAACAAGAATGATTCAAATAACACCTGCTTTCCTGGGCAAAGGAGCACTTATTTTCTTCTACTCCACTGACAACAGACTCACTGACCTTTACAGGAGTGGTGAAAACTGCACACATACCAATATTTAAGAAATTAATTTGTTTTTATATCTCATTTCTAAACAAACATAAAGACGAGGTTCTGTATCCTGGCACTTATTATATGGCAAAAATATGAAGAGTAACTCTTCTACCAATAAAAGAGTAGAAATCCTACTTAATAAAGATTTAAAGATGTATTAGAATGATGTAGATGATGTGTTAATTTGGAAATATGGATGAATATTTTGAAATGCTGTATTGAATAAGTGATTTTTGTAACAGCCAGTGCCAACGTAAGTTTCTGTCCACATATTAAATGTAAATTGTGATTCTCCCGAGTGACTGAAATTAAGATTTGAACTTGGAGAGCAATTTGCATCTTAAGATCCCTATACCTCATTGAGCACAGTTGATAGTAGCATTCTGCCTATTCACATCTTCTGGGTTTCAAGACAAGAAATAATTTCTGAAAATGTAGTGTGTGTTTTAATGACCTTACAGCTGGAAATACTCCTAAATACAAATATAGAGAAATATACTTTTTCGCCCAAAGGCCTGCAGAGACATTGGTATCTCTATACCAGAGATTGAAAACTCAAGCTGAGATCGTCTCGAGCGACCTTTCTTCGGCGGACCCCCTTCGAGTGGGAAGCTGGACACCAGAAGACCTCTGGAGATCCCTTTCAACTACTTCATCCTGAGTCCCTGAACCACTTTATACTTCCCTACTGGTTCACGCATGCATGGCATTAAGAATCATGTGATTTCTGAAAGAGCTAAAGGGCCAATAAATGATGCAGAGGGATGAGGGAAGAAGCCAAAGGCACAGCTTGCTTAGGGTTAGGTCTGTCTACATTTCTAGTACCTCTTTACATCCTTTTTTAATGAAGACCAAAGTTTGGAGCTGAATATCTCCAAGAAAAAAGCAGTCCTTCAAGAAGTGAGCATATCACACAGAAGCCTTGTGCGCTGGTCTGCTTCCTGCCATGTCCCAAAGCAACAGGTAAATGAAGGCAGAAAAATCACAAAGACATTTATTTGTTCTTCCCTCCTCAATTGCACCATGACAACTATGTCTGAGAGGGTGACATGCTTCAACCATTAAAAGAGAGTCTTGTAATTTTATTTCCTCTTACAGGAATGAACTGTCTACTAAGAGTGTGTTCTTTTAGTGCACAAGTTTGTTAAAGGTTTTTCTTTAAATGCAGAGTACTGATTTATAGTTTTGCTTTGTTTTTGTTTTGGGGTGTTTTGGTGTTTGGTTGGGTTTTTGTTTTGGAGTTTTTTTACCTTTCAGGATATAGGCAAACATAGTTATAATCATGTACAAGCATTTAAGCAATTAGCACTTGGTATGTTTTAAGATAAATGGCAGTATGCTGGCTCAAGGTAGAAATGGCAGCATAAAGATATTCAGGAATGGGTAGTACTAAGCAAAAACTTTCTTTTTACTATTTTATACTAAAATAACACAAATTGAGGTGAATCTCTGTAGTTAGGTACCTCTCTCTTTCAGTTGTGAGACCCTGAGATGTCTAGGGCATCAAAATGAAATGTATTGCTGATCTCTTCAGTCCCAGTAGGGTTGGAGATGAACAGCTCTTCACCAGGCACATGCTCTTCTAATTTAATACTTGGGGACTGACCAAACCTGAAATCTGATGGCCTACTCAGTGGACAAGTATAAAAGTTCTTCTTTATCATCATTTGCACTGCACTGCTTGGTCGGCTTCCGTTATAGCTGTTCAATATGATAATAGATGGCCCATAATATTTAAGTCACCCAATAGTCTCTCTCAAATCAAGTAAAGAAGGAAAAGAAGCTAAAGTATTTATAATGCAAGCCTGCATATCAAACTATAGATAAACTCAGTTCTGAGATGGAGTCAGATATCTTATTTTTCTTGTGTAATTCTGGATTTTTTGATATGACTCTGACATAGGTCATAGCCCATGGGTTTCTGAGCAAGAGGCTGATAACACTGTAAGTTGTGACTGTGGGATCAAGAGATTGGAATGTCCTTTAGAGTGTGAGTAATAGACAGAAATATTTTCTACAATGACCAAATATTATTTTTTATCAACCCTCTAAAAAGTTTCAACCTGTCCTAATTTTCTCCATTGAATCTAATAGAACTGGATTAAACTACAGGGGAGATGAGAACATAAATTTGATTCCTTTCATTCCATGTAATATTAGGGTTTGTATTCTTTCAAGCTGTAATAACCCCTAGACTTCAGCAAAATTGAAAACCTTTAAATAGCCTTTCACAACCTTTCAGTGTAGTAATGAAGTTTTAAATGCTCACTGGGGATTTTCAGTTCAGAAAAATCTAAGCCGCAGTAGATATTAAAATCTAATGTTTACTTCAACTCTTTTACAGCCTAATGGGTTTTTCTGACAGTGTAATTTTTAAAAGGTTGGGTTTCATTTATTGATACAGTATACTCACCCTGGAAATCTTTCTTCTTTAGGGACTCTGGTGGGAACCTTATACTATGTTGCAGCACCTGAAAAGCCAGCTAGAACAGAGAAAAGGAAAACTTGCCAAGAGCTGACTAGAACAACAAGCAGGTTTTAAAAAACCCAAACCCACAACTCATGATTTAAACACCACGGGAGGCAAAAAACAAATTAAGGATGTAGATTCCCCATGTGCACATAATTACAAGTACGTGAGTCATTGGAGTCAGCACAGTTGCTCATCTACCTAAAGACCTGGAGAGGATCTCTGGCTGCACTCGACTCGGGAGTAGCTAAACAGATTTTATTTATTTATTTATTTATTTATTAAGCTGTTGCTCAAGGGGGTAGCAGTGGGGAGAGAAAATTGCAGGGTGAATTTAGACTGATTAAAGAAACACAGTCTGCATACACAGGCGTTTCTGAGGCACAGTGTGGGGCTGGAAGGATTCTGGGTTTTGTGCTGCTAAATTAGTGGTGAAAAGAGGATCTGAATTTCATTGAGAGAGTAACAGTATAAGCCTCAGAGGGATATTTTTCAGTGCTATATGGCTCTATATGCAATGTTTTATACATATATATTTTTATTATGCATTCAAACAGTTATTAGTATTTGCTGTGAATATATCATAAGATGACTGGTAGTTTTGCTTTCTTTTGTAATAATCCATTCAGACAACACTTAGCTGTCTTTTGTTGATAGTTTTTCATCTCCTTGAATCATAAAATGGAAGTAAAAGGAAATACAGAAACAAGGAAATAAGAAAATTATCAAAAATAGATGTCTAGTCCTTTCAAAGCAACAAATTACAACATTTTTCCGTTAAGAAAATAAGAGGGAGAATTTGCTTATTAATATCTCTTAAACACATCTATGCAAATGATGAAAAACAGGTCCCAACATAGATATACATGTAATAGCAAAACATCCCATGGCTGGTTTCTAATTTCTAGCTAATTTTGACTCATTAAGTGTGCTTAATTTTAAGAGCGTGTTTATAACTATTGGTTAAACAAAATGCATTTGTGCTAACTACTAGTGCAGTGTCCCAGGCTGCCTAATGAAATCCCTGTTACAGGTCATTGTTTATTCATTCAGGCCAGTGCTGGCTTCTCAGGGAAAGGAGCTTCCTGACTTGTCTATGTTGCTCTGCCATTGCTCTCAGACTGTACTTTATGGTGGAGTGCAAAGAGAGTCACAAATTGATGGTTGAAAGTTAAGAGTTAAAACCATTATCAAAGGGCATGAATGCCTCTGCTCAGTGCCTTTCTCTCCTGATTCCTAGCAGACATCCTTCAGCTGTTCAACACTCCTCACTTAACAACAGCTAAGCGCTAACATCTCATAGAATGTCAATTGTTGAGCAGCGCAAAATAGCACAACTCTTCAGTCTTCCCAAGGCGAAAGAAGCTAAAAACCTTAGATATAGGGAAAAGCTAAGAAAACAGAGAAGTGTTCATGATGTGGAAGCAAGGCCCGGAAGAGAGAAAACACACAGTAAAAGAGATTTGAAACTGCTGGTTCAGAAAATGAAGTCATAGGAACATTTCAGAGAAAGATACAAGATGTGGGGTTTCACATTTCACTTCCCATTTCACCATCATATGATGGTCAGTATTAAATAATTTGTCTGGCTGAGGTATTTCCAAGGAGTCACTTGAACACTTTTCAGAGGTATAGTTGAGGCTGCTGCTTCTGTGAGAAACACAAAGCTCCAGTTAGCTTCTCTCCTTGTCTCTGGATATATGCTCTTTCTGACCATGTGAATCTGTCTTCCTGCAGTACATAAGGTATGGACAGGCAGTGCCAGTGGGGCACTTGCTTTTCTTTTTGCAGGCAGAAGTCCCATTCACATTTCTTTCCCATAGGTTTATTGCAATCAATCTTGGGCATTCATCCATAGGAGATGGAAGAAAACATAAGGTTAGGAGCAAGACGGAATGCTGATAGAGAAGAAAATCAGATTGGAAAGAATAATTGTGAGGTAGAATTAAAAAATGATGAATGGATTACCCAGACCTCTGTTCTCACACAGTAACAGAAGGAAACAGGGGAATGAGCAAAAGAGAAAATGCAATGCAGAGAAAAGACAGTTGAGGAATACAAAAAGCACAGAACAGCTACTAACACATGCTGGACCAGTTCCTTCACTTAGTGCAACTCTACAGATTTTGTAGGTATCCTGAAGTGGCTTTATCAGAGTGGGCAAGTGTATGAGACCCTCTGAGGGGAGCAAATCCAAGTTTACTGGTAGAGTAGGTCCTGGTTCTTAATTAGTTAAGTATTTGAATCTTGCTTTTGGGAAATTTGTGTACCATGCCATTTCATGTTGGTCCCTAGCCTTGTGCTTTGCTGTGAAGCAAAACATGAAATTCAGGCAGACCAGAATGAAAGCATTAGGCAGGACAGCAGCAAATAAAAACACTACTGATGAACAGAGGCTAATGGACTTCAGAGAGAATAATCTGAGTTTTCATGCACAGGAAAAAAGACTAGGATATCACTGTGGACAGCTCACTGTATACTTCTGCTCAATCTGCAAATGTGAAGCAGTCGATTAAGGACCAACCCAGTCAGTCATCTAATGAACTAAAGTAATTCTGTCTTGGAAAAATGTAACAAGAGGGAGGAGATTCAAATAACAAATTTATGCCACATTTAAGACACAGAGAGATTTTGGGTTGACCAGATGACTGTACAAAGGAGGTCCCTTCCAACCTGTTCTATAAATCTATGATTTTGAAATGAGAGAGGATGAAAAGTATCAGGATAGTTATATGTGAAAGAAGCATTGCCCAGAAGAGGTAGTTTACTCCTGTGTCTGTTTTTGCTTTACAACATATGTGAGAAGACAAAGTAAAGCTGAAAAACAATGAATTTGGAAAAAAAAAGGTGTAGCCAGTATATCCAGTTGGTAAAAATACTTTCAGGTCCTGGGAGTTGAAACAAGAATTGGACATTTGCATGGGCAGGGAAAACCTCCATCCCGTCTTCAGATAGGATCCCTTTTTGTTCACACTTATTAGTTGGGATTACAAAAACTGAAGTCGCTGAGCTTGAATTAATCACCAGGTATATGTCTCCATTGAAGAAAAGAGTGCTGTGCAGGTATGATTGAACTAACTGAGCAAGAGGTGAGGCAGAGGTCTCACCTAAATTACACTCTTTGTCACTGCAGGCACTTAAAATTGCTGTGTTAATTATAGAGTTTGGGTATGTCTCCATGGCATTGCTGCCTTAAAACTGACAATGCAAGGTGTAAACTTTTCTTGTCAGAGATTGCTCATATATCTTGCATCTTTCTCTGATTTTAGAATCACATGAAATGATAGACTGGGGTAAGTTTAAGATCACCCTAGGCTGCCTCATCTCAACAGAACTGAGTCAAAAAAGCTGTGTATCCTCATGCACAACTGTCTGTCTTTCAGACCTAAGAATGGACATTCCACAGCCTACTCAACACTCTCAGAAAAAACACTATTTTCTTTGTTGTTTTTTTTTTTAAAAAAAAGCCTTCTTTTGATGATTTTTATTTTCTCTTTCAGTCTTATGAAATGATCTACTGTAAAACATTCCTATTTCTCTTTCCAGATGTTTCTCAGTGGTGTACAGTTTTGTTCGGTTTCTCCAAAACTCAGCACGGCATTTTAGCTGGAGATTCTCCAGCATTGTTTGATTATTTTTCAAGCATCTCTTTATGCTTCTTGACCTCTTATCACAGCATTTTTGAAACAACAGGATTTTATTAATTTACATTATTAAGGCAGTATGCTTTTTAAGTTTTGCACTCTGTTCTGTCATGCAGGTGGCTAATGGAATTATCAGAGAACAGCAGGCTCAGGTGTAATGCACTGCAGAGCCATGCTTGATATAGTCATCTGTTTGATAATCAACCACTGGTAGCTACATTTAAACTATGTTTTTTCCAGCAGTTACACCCAACCTGAAAAAAATTCCCTCAGGACAGTTTTCCTTATTTTCCTTCTGAGACGGTGTCAAAAGCCTTATTGAGAAGACAGTATTTGACATCTACTATGGCTTCCATATCTTCTCATCAGTCTGCTGTCACAGGAAAAAAATAGATTTTTTTATTGCCATTGTTCACAACAAATCAACTCAGACTGTTGTTTATCTTGTTTTCAGAGCTCATGAACAATCCTTTGTTTAATTGTTTCAGTGCTTTTTAGGGGTTTTGAAACTGGGCAGGTAATTCTCTGTCCTCTCCAGCATAAATATCAGCTTTCTCCTTGCCCTTGCCAGTTTTCTAATGTCTCACTAGTCGCTGGTGAATCCTCCAAGATAGTGGGTAATGATTCTGACTTTGCTTCAGCCAGATATTCAAATACAGTAACTGAACTAATCACTTTATAACATCTTACCTGTGTTAACCAGAGATATTATCCCCCTACCATTGGTATTGTTTGCTACCATATTGTGACTGGCCTCTCTAGTAAAGAGATGTAAAAAAGTGGTAAGCTTTGGTCTTCTTATCACTATCATCTGTCATCTTTTGCTATTTCTGTCAGCTTGTCTGTAAGCAAACATAATTTTTGCTTCCTGTATGTCTTACAGTACCTGGTAAGTGAATAAATTATTATTTATTGAACTCTTGCTCTCTTATTTTCTCTTATTTTCACCTTAGAACTATTATAGTTTGTACCTATTTCCTTACAACAGTTGTGTTGGGTAAGCACTATTTCTCCTTGACAATTTTGCCTTTCAACTTAGTTCTTGAAGAAAGGACTGGTCAATTTTTTGAGGCTACCAGTATCTTACAGTCTATTGGTTTCTGTTTTGCTGTTCTTTTTTTCTGTATGATGTTCACTTGAACTGTTTTCTCTACTCAGGTTTTCAAATTACTCATGTTAGTTAGAATCAAATACAGAAATACTTTTTTTCCTGGAAGTTCCTCTGCCATCTGTATTGAGTAGTTGTTGCCAGAGCATCTAAAAGAGAATGGGATTCTGTGTCCCAGTATATCCAGTTTCCATTAGTTCTACACACAGCTGAAATGCTTGAGTGCCATGAAGTCCTTTCATTTAAATGATTCTGCTCATAAACTTGTCATCTACCAGATCATCTTGTTTTGGAGAACTTTAATATATTACCCACCACAAGTATTTCCTCTATTCGTTACTTAAGAGCTCTTCAGGTGCTCAAAAGTCCTTTGCATTCTGGGATCTGGGAACAAATAAATATGTCCTTCATATTTGAAATATCAGATCCTTCTTTTCTACTCAACCTTTACTTCTTGAGAAAGTTTTGTACCATTTCCTGTGCTAGTTCTGAGAATGTGATTGGATTGAGCCTCTGTGCTAGTTAAGCAGTAATTTTGATAATTTTTGAAGACTTAAGCATTCTCTTGTTTATTTCTTGTGTATTGGTATGCAAATGTCCAAGATAATCATTAAATTTGATCCATTGTTCTCTTCCTTGTCTTGTCTCTAATCCTATTCTGAATAGGTTCATGCTCCTAAATTTTTGTGGCCTGACCAGATAACTTCTGTTAATGCTTATTAATGATTATTTCCTTGCTTTGTCACCTCTCCCTTTCAGTTCCTAAGATGACTCACATAGGCTATACTGGCTCGTGTGAGAAGATTGACCTCAGGTAGATTTAAGGGGCTAGTGGTGTGACCCGTCTGGGTTGTTCGGTTCCTGACAGTGGCAGGAACTCCATTTGGTGTTTTCCACCTCTGTATGAGCTGGAGCCTGATGGCTCCACAGGCGAGCCACCTGTCAGAGTGTCTCTCTTAGGCTCTTCTTAGGGTGCTTGGTCCTTTTCAGGCTACCAGGCAATTTGCTGGGAGAGGAAGACATGGGGATGGAGGAGGAGGTCTTCTCTCCCTCAGCACCTCTTGATGATAGCAGTCACTTCACACCGTTGTGGTTTTGTTATGTCAGCAGAGAGAGGAATGCAGAAATGTCTTTTCTCACATTTTCAAGCAAGAAGCACTCCTCTCTCATCTGCTTGCTAATTTTGGAGGACTTGCATTTTTTTGGTTGGTTGGTTGGTTTTTAATTATGTCATTTCTTTAAAAGAATTGGTTTTTTATTGAGGGATGCCAAGAAGCATGCTCTAGAGGAGAAGTCTGGTGGACATGAAACTGCTGTTGCTTCTCTTTTAACTTTATTTGCCTGCTGTTAGAGATTTATTTTTAAATAGTGTGTAAGTACATTTCACATGTCACTGTGAAAGATTGAGTTAGTTAAGAACTGTATGACCTGCCTTTATATTATAGACTGAGATTGAATAAAAAGGGGGAAATTCTGGGTTTGGGGAGTGATGGCAGAGGTGGCCAAAATACAGACACTGGAAGTAAATGTTGCCAAATCTTGTACATTTTAAGCAACAACAAAAAAGATCTTTTTAAGCTATTTTCTTTTGTCAGTGCATTGTGTTGACCTGTTCTGATGAATGAGACTACAAAGCCATGGGGAAATTCTTCAAAGGTCTGGACCAATTTGGAGCCTTGATGTGTTTGATGAATTTAATCGTATAGAGCTGGAGGTAATTGTAGTACCGGTTTCTTAGCAAAGTTGGTATTCAACGAAAGTGACAAGCCTGACAACTTCATTAAGAGCACTGATGTTAAACAACGCTGACTGAATTTTACCGTTAAATTAAAAAAAATAAAACTTTAGTGCAATTTAATAAAACACAAGCAGTTGTCTATGCCAAAGCTGTCCTTGTGATCTTAGTATGTTTTCTGCATTTTTTACTGTAAATATAGCAGAGAAATATTGCTCTTGCAACCGTCTGAGCACAGTGACAGAGGGAGGCTTGTGGGGAGACATTGTATTTTGTTCGTGATAGATTAGTGGTGAGATTTCTCTTTTGCGCTGATATGCAACCTGCCACTCATAGCACTTTGAAAGACAGGAGTTAACTTTCATCTACAGAAAGCTCAAAGTCAGGGAGAGAGACTGCTTTAATGCCACATTTATTACCTTGTGGAGAAGGGAGAACAACAAAAAAAACCAAGAAGACAACCCTGTAAAAAGGGATCTGCAGCAAATGAGAACTCTGGGGTTTAAGAAAGTAATTTATTGCACTTACACAAAGCATAATTAAATGTCCATATTGTGAAATGCTGCATAACTTATTTTCTTGTATAAACTGATCTGGTTGGTCTTTTATAGCTCCTACATTCTTCTGATTTTTTCTGTGTTAAATCATAGCTACTGGCAACCCTTGGTAAGAGTTATTGGCATTGAATTAGTCTATAACCATTCACTTAAATTTCTGCTTCAGAGGTACCACTGAAACAGGCATTGAAAGTACAATATACTTTCTGTATTTTCCATTATCTTGTATTAGACCATTAGAGACACATAGCTATTTCTGAAGGAAGCTATAGCTTTAGTGTTTTCATTCATTTAGCAGGTTATCATTTGATGCATAGGGAAATTTTCAACGCACTGGGCAATTTATTAGCCTAAGGGTGTGATGGGTTTTTGGTTTTATTACATTTAGTAGCACGTTAAAGCATAATTTTAAAGTTTAAAAACAAATGTGCTGGCTTTTTCAAACCAAAAGTGTATCAAAGGTCTTGCTTTGCACTTCACTTCAATGCTTTTTATAGCTGTTCTGCAAATGTTGACCCTTCATACACCAGGTCTGAGCAGATGTAGATGTAGGAACATGTCTGTCCTCATCTCCCACTATGTTTATTATCAGTAATTTGAATGAGCTGGAGGAGTGGAGTTGTCAAACAATTCAAAAGGAATAATAGTATAACAATTTTGCTAGGGTAGACAAAATTATAGGATTATTTTTTCCTTATTGCGGTTTTGCTCCTCTGATAAACTTAGATTTTTCTCCCTAGATTGCAGTACCATGAAGAACAACTGTGTCTTCTATTAGAGTGCAACATGCACAAAAGTAAATGCCTAAGTGAAATCTTGTCTGCCTTTGTGCATTTTTTGCCTTTGCCCACTGACAGGAGATCCCTCAAGACCAACACTAAGCTCCTCTTCATTAGCATCCAGTTTTCAATTTAAATTTTAATTAGAATGGATGAGTAGGATACTCACCATTCGCTGTAATTTCTGCATGCTACTAATCAACAACCAGAAGAACACTCCTGTTTTATTAATTTATTTATTTCTAAAAATTAAGTTCCTTTATTATAAAAGGTTTGTTGATGGTACTTAAATTTCTTATAGCTCATCCCGTATAGTTACATTTTTGAATAGCCTTCATGCTTGCAAAGTGATAATCTTTTTTCATTCTTTTAACACAAGGTCACTTAAAATCTGGATTCTTGTATCAACATAGGGTAAGGGTACAGTTAAAGTGAGGACTAAACTGCATACATATGGAGTCCTAAAAGTGTTGTGTTTCAATCTTTTTTTTATCCATAATGAATTCCTATTTTCTGTTACATTAATATATTGCCGTACACTGGAAATAACAATATATAATTAATGAGATTCAGCTGGAGGATTGCAGCTATCCAGTCTTGATTTTACTTGTTTTTTTATCACTATTTTTGTTTGGGTTTTTTTTTAATTCTGAGACCTAGCTTGAATTCTAGTTGTATTCCAAGTGGAAAATAAATCATTAGATGATCTAAATATTACCTATGTTGTATTTCTGGCCCTCAAACTGATGAAGAAATTTGTTTCCAAAGGACAAAGTACCATACTAATGGCAAAGAATTCTATCTAACCAAAGGGCAATAAACCAGATTAAGGAGTTTTTCAGCCTCTGGCACCCATCAAATACAATAGATGGAGTGAGCTGGTAAAGGATAACTTTGGTAGAGGCCACACATATATTTGGATGGTCTGATATAATTTGAAGGCTTTTATAGCATATGTAGATCAATGCTTGGAAATCCATCAGAGGCCAGTAGGTATTTTATCCTGGCTCATGAGGCTGGTCAGTCCCCACAATCACTCCCAGCCGCTGCTCATTATCACTATAATTGCCTGGCAGTGCTACAGTTGGGTCTGTGTTGGAGTGCTAACATCAGAGTTGTGAGTCAACAAAGTCTCTGTGTTTCCTAAGGCTTTTTCATGTCTGAAAAAGAGCTCAGATCTAATGCAGCGCCTAGTCTGTAGAATTCAATTTAAAAAATATCATCTTTACAACATGTCTGCTTTCTTCCCTCAGTCTAATATCATGACATCAGTCTCATCTGCAGGAGCTTGACTCGTCTGCTATCATCCACCCCTGAATCTAGAAATTCACAAAGTTATTCATTCCTTTGTAAGTGTCAAAATGGATTAGATTGAAACATAGAAGCTGTAAATGTCCTGTAGGGAGAATGATTGGGAATTCCATTGGGAATTTTTCCATTAAAGTATATAGATCCAAAATTTTGTCTCATTATCTTTAATTGCTCTTCAAAAGCTCTGATATTGTCACTCTTAATTTTGTATAAGTATACACACACGAACATTCAGAATACATGGTGGGGGGTTGGAAATTTCTAAATATTTTTAAGGACATACACTTGCCTATTTTTTTAATTACACACTATAGGAAGGAATAAATGGGAGAACTAGGAAACCCAGTATTCCCTTAGGATACTGAGTACTAAGGTCTAAATGACTACAAGTTCACCATTGGTGTGTAAGAAGAAACTGTGTGAGGGGTAAATATTTACAAGAATTTCATACTGTGGAGGAAGATAGCCAGTACGCCCCTGCATCAGGCCAGATATTGCATTATAATATATCGCACAATTCAAACAACTTCAGAATTTCTTTCATTTCATAGAAAGATATTATGCTGCTTCTGTGTGCTTAAAGAAAGTATACTTGGACACAGCTATAATCACAAGTAATAGTCTAACAGGAAAACGAAATAGGACAGTATATTGTGCTGGTAGATAGCAAACAAAGTGAACTCAAATTTTCTGCAAGTATATTCCCCATACTAGAGTTAAAAACTGATTTAATTTCTGTAATAAATATTCTAAGAGAAAGAAATCCAGCCTTTTGCTTTCTGACCCCAACGATATTTGTTGTTCATAATAAAGTCTTGGGATTACTAGCCTCAGCTATTTTTCCTTTTATTTTCTTTAATCTGTTCCTTTGTATTCTGTTGTGGTTTGGTTTCTTTCAGTGCCTGAATAACTAATATGGTTCCAAATGTGGAAACAGTAGCTATGAGAGGGCTGTAGAGAAACCACCAATACTGAGTTTGGGTTTATATCCATAGTATTTCTTTGTTATTCTCCTTCTGGAGTTCCTGTAGGGTGCCATCCACCTCGGGATGTCACCTGCCCAGGTGCCCTGCTTGAATAAGTAGGAAAGAGACATTGCATCAGGCCATGGAATCACCATGGAGATAGTGGACCTGGTTAAGTCTGTTTTTCTCCAGATGGCCAACAGAACTAGAGGAGATATGTGAAAGCTGTTTCGTCCACATGTCCACTCATCTAGAGCAAAGATGGTCAAATAATGAATTGTTCTTGAAGAATGCAAAAATTTCTTCTTTCCAGTAAGCTAGTGATTGATCTCAAGGTAGCTAATATCTGCTTTGCTATTGGCATTTATAAATAAGGGAAACTGATAGAATTATCTTAAAGGAAGGTTTTACTTTCCATTCAAATCAGGTAATAGGACTTTAGTCTCTAGTTTTTGCCCCTCTACACCTGCTTGATTTGAACCATGCATGTACTTTCCCTCATTGACAATTTTTGTATTCCTTGACCAGCAGCATTCTTCTCTTACCAGCTTCTTAATCTTACTTGCACATTTTCTGCCACTGATGAAAGTTTGAATTGGGTTCCATATCTACATATTATCTTGTAGAAGCTGAAGCATGCACACAGGTCCAGATTTAACACTGTCTTGCCAGCACCTTGCTGACAATTCAGAAGGCAGAAGAGAATTTAGATCACTCCTCCAAAGCTCTGCAGTACTAGCTCTGCAGTACCAGCTCTGCAGTACCAGCTCTGCAGTACCAGTCTTGGTAAAATTGTTTAACCTATATGTAGTACAGCAACTTGAAATCCTGACCTTACAGCAAAGAAAGTATTAACTTTGCCATTAACTTTGAAGGCATTATATACTCTCTTGCTAATTTAGTGGTGCATGTTGGCACATGACTAATGTCCAACTGTTTTACATGACTGGGGCTTGGATCTCTGCAGATTTCAAAATTTCTTTCCTTGTGACTAAAATGCTATAAAAACATTGAATTTTATTGGATGGTTGTTTTCGTTAGGATAGTGGTCTTCTATTTAAGAGAACAATTTTCATAGCAGAGTGGTACTTTCTGCATGGACACATTACCAAATTTATATAGAAATCCACTGTTCTTCCCTCACTATATTTTTTGCATGTTTATGTGGAAATAGTAGATATTTTGAATGTCCCAAAGATGATACTGTAACCAGAGTTGTTCATTATCCTGGCCATTTTTAGATCCGACATCACACTACTTTTGATTATTTGTCATTTAATGTATGTGAAAGTTGAACTCAGATAATGGGACTGGTACATTTATCGCATGTAAAAGCCTCACTTGCATTTCAACAATGTGCTTGGCTCTGCTGGCATTCTTTGCAAGTATATAGATTTCCCCAACTGATGACCACACATCTGTTTATATATTTCATCATGGTGAAAGGTTGCAATATATTCCCCAAAGAAAATACGTGCCATATTTAATTTCCTCATGCAGTTAATGTTAAGATAGTTGTTGTGAATTTTTTTATGTTTAAACTAATGGCTAAACCCAATGTTTATTTTCTTACTTTTTTAAGAGTAGAGCTAGGTTTCTATACTTAAGTGTACTGCCCTGTTTTTTGAGAAAAGCAACCTTCCAGTCAATTTGAATATTTTAAAGAATTTATTCTAAAAAGGTGGATTCTTCTGTCAGAATTTTATATTCCCTTACCTTCAGCAGGACCAGACATTAAAGGCCTGAAAGCAGCTCCCATTGATTTTTCTGAAAGTCCCTAATCCAGTAACCAAGAAAGAAATTTGCCCCTAAATTGGAATTTCTAAGGCAAGGAGGATTTTTCTGGGCAGTCTGCTTCTGAAGGAAGGAAGCTATATTCTTTCCTTTCATAAATGACACTTGATGAAAGAAACATAAGGAATGTCTTGGCAAAAGGAAAACAAAAGGTTTCTAACTGCAAGTAGAAGAAATATCTGTTTTCATAAAGCTAATATTGCTTTGTGTTAAAAGCAGAGTTCAGGTTGCAGTTGCACTCTGTGTGATGATTTCCTTCCTCATGCCATCAAAGACTTGCAAGCATCGTTTCGAATAAACTACCGCTCCAAAATTAAAAAAGGGGGAAAAAACGAACCCTGAAGGTAAGAGATGATTAAGAGGTGTTGCACTGTATTTTACAGAGAGTGGGATGCAGTTCTCAAAGAGCAAAGTGATGGGACAGTAACATGATGGGATGGGGTGCTTCAGCCACTGCAGCGCCTCACCTTAGAGCAGGGACAGAGCACAGACTATAAACATCGGTCTGGTGTTCAAGCAAAAAGCCCCCGAAACATCTTTACTCCAAAGAGAGAAAGCAATGGAAGTTTTTGGACTTGGGTTTTTGTGCAGAACAAGAATGGACTGTACCCATCACCAGTCCAGAGCAGCCTCTGAGGCGGCCATCATGAACTGGGTAGCCGTATTCTCAAGACAGGCAGGGGGCTGAGCCCTCTCCACTAAATCCATGCAGGGCTGTTTGGAGGATGACTCCTTGCCCTTGAGGATGCCTCTCTCATGACATGGAGACAGCTTCTATTGATGGCAGCAGGGAGAGGAAATACATCCTAAAGGCAGTGGGAGGAAAGTGTGATACCGCACTGGAGGCTACATAGGTAGTTGTTATATACAGAGATGCCCCAGTCCAAACTAAGTCATTATCTGTTTCTCTTTTTTTTAAAAAAAATATATTGCTTGCTGTGTGTTTGTTGCTTATTTTAAACCTTTTTAAACCATATTCCTAATCAAGATACCCTGTGGTATAAAAATAAACAAAGCAAAATCCAAACCTACTGAGTAGATTTTCTATCTGCTACCTAAATTTTGATAAATTAACAGCTCTTTTTCAACAGAGTCATTTATTTTTGCTTATTAGTTTTAAGGAATAGGTTATAATTAGCATTCTCATATTACAAAGGGGTTTCTAATCTATGTTCTTTTTAATGCAACATGGGGAAAGTGATTATAAGTCAAAATAAAATTGAATATTTATTATTTTGCCCATCTGTTAGATACATTTAGTTTTTCCATCCCTGGACAGAGTAAAAAATAAGTTTGTATTAATTAATTCAAGCAATTCTCAGTTGTATTACCTGAACATGAGGTGTAATATTTGCAGCCTATTTCAGCTCTCAAAGAGTGAAGGTAAAAAATAGAAATATGTTTGAAGCAGTGTAATGATATCTTAACAAGAGCACCTTTTATGAGTGAGACATGTTGTGGGTTGTGGGGTTTTTACTAGGTTTTGATGGCTTTGTAGGGTGGGTTTTTTCCTGATGTAATTGCTTTCATATACACATGAAAAAAAGCATCTGTAAAAATAATAACTGAACTTCCTCCTGACTATCTGCAGTTAAGGTGGAAACAATGCATCATTCTCTGTACTTTTTGCCCCTGCTCTGTATGACAGCACTATATCTTTGATGCTAGATTTCTGGTAGGTAACCTTGTTACTTTGATGAAATATCTTTGAGAGGTGGGTTTGCAGTAGAGAGTTCGCTAGTCTTGCTATCATAAAATGGGAATTTTCAAAGAAATAACACGAATGTAAGCTGCTTGCTCTTTATGCTTAGGAAAGACATTGTTTCACCCTTAAGCATGAAGACTTCTTGCATAACTCAGATAGGAATCATTTTTCCATTAACTACACTACTTTTCCTGACTAGTTTAATTTAGTTTAGTTCTTCTTGTCTCATTTCAGAGCTGTGTCCAGCAGATTAATACAGAGTGCAAGGCACATTGCTATTTCTTTATATATAGTCTTTACCCTCTAGGTTGGAAGAAGAGGAAAAGGACCCAGTATGACTCCTAGTGGGATCCTACCAATCTCCAGTGGGTCATCAAGATGGTGTACTGTGAGGGTTGAAAATGTGAGAGTCAATAGGTTCTAGTATCTATTGTAAAAAAAACACCTTTTCATTATGTATCTTGTGGCAACTCATCAGCTTTTTTTATTTTATTTTTTTTTACCAATCAATCTTGTTGTTAAACTATGGATAAACAAAACCTTGTGGAAAAGTAAATATTTCATCTAAAGCTGAATTGTCTCTGGTAAATTTTTAAAGGTTATTTCTTGAGATTTGCCATTATTTTCAGGAGAGATTTATCAAATCTTTTTCTTGTTTCTGTGTGTAATTTTAGAAACTCCAAGTAGGGAAACATTCTTACAGCTAAATAAGTAGCTCAGCTTCACCGGGAAGCTGGCTACAGAGATTGCAAGCATTGACAGTTTTGCTGAGATAGTTTCATGGCCCTCTAGCACAAAGTGATGAGCAAAGAAAATTGCAACTCTTGATTAAAAAGAAATTCACTTATTTAACATTCTATCTTTTAATATCAATTTAACCTTCAAGTAGCCAACGTGAAAAGAGATGCAACACTGCATGTCTTGCTTGTATGCATTAAGGCCTTGAATGCATTCATTTTAATTTAGAGCTATGCTTGACCTAATTTAAAGTTTTCCAGTCTTATAATTATAACTTGGATGTATTCCAATGCCTATTGTTTTTATCAGATGTGCTTTTAAATGAGTTTCAGACTTTTAGTTCTTGTCACAAGATATGTTTTTGCAACCCATGATTAATGAGGGTAAAATCTGAAAGTTAATTTCCAGACACTGGAAGTATTGTATTTCAACAAAACAACCAGTGATGCCAGCTTGCCAAAATTAACTTTTCATGATGGTAGCAGAGGACATTTCACTCGGAGGCATCTATTTTATACTCACATTCCCTACTGTCTTCTTGTTCTCAGGAGGAACTGACGGAGTGACAGCCAATTTCTTCCCTCCCGGCTGCCAAAATATCTCTTCTGACCATTACAGAGAAAGTACCTCTGTGAAACTACTTCTGTTTCAAGGATGTTTGTACATTCAACCATGAGATATCAACTACTGCTTTAGAACAGAAAGCTTCCTTGAATGTTTATGTCCTGTTTGTGCAGTGCATAATGCAAAGTTGTGCATTGATACATGTAAATTAATAGATTTACCTTACAAAATTCCTCTGTGCAGAGGGATGTGGGTTTCTGGGGTGCTGATCTGGAAGGTAGGGAGCCAATGCCCTCCTACAGGAGCACTGACCACCTCCTCACTTGCTGCTCCAGTGCAAGAATTTCTGCTTAGCCATCTTAGCCCCTGAAACAAGCACAGAGCAACACGTATGTTTAATACCAGAATCGAACAAAACCAAACACCCTGACAAAACTGAGAACTCCACTGCACTCTCTGCACTCCCACCCTGGAGAGCAGCACAGAGAGGGAATAAAACATAAATGTAGATAGTACATGTGGTGCTGAGCACATGGCTGTAGGGTATACTTGTAAAAGCTATAATATATAATGATAAATAATATAAACACACAGTATACATCAAAATTATACATAAAAATCTATATTAACGATATGTTTGATTTCCTGTTTCTTCTACAGGGCAGTATTATTGTTTAAAAATTAGTATGATACGTTGTTTAAAAACAAAAGGAAGACATGTTTTGTCCTGATGATTTAAGACCACATACTGTAGTAGTATTAAATAATCTGACGAAGAGAAGAATTAAGCTTTGGCTGGAGATGGAGCTAGCATGCAATCATCAGGTATAATCAGTGGTACCGGCAGTGTAAGGTGTAACCACCTGTCAGACGGGCTGCTCTAATTCCCCCTGGGTGCAGAATGAGCCTGGCTGAACTGGCAGGTAAAGTGGGTTAGTCCAAATCTCAATGAAATTGACTGAGGTTAATGAAGTTAGAATGAAGCTTCAGACAACTGCATTTTGGCTCATCATTGAGGAAGTGTACTGGATTTGGCTGGGCGGAGTTAATTTTCTTCATGGTAGCTAGTATGGGCCTGTGGTTTTGATTTGTGCTGAAAACAATGTCAATAATTCAGGGATGTTTCAGTTATTGCTATGGAGTGCTTACACATTGTCAAGGTCTTTTCTGCTTCTCACACTGCTCCACCATTGAGGAGGCTGAGGCTGCACAAGGAGCTGTGAGGAAACAGAGTAGGGACAGCTGATCCCACTGACCAAAGGGACATTCCATACCATATGGCAATATGCTCACATAGAAAGCTAGGGGAAGAAGAAGAAGAAAGAGGGGATATTCAGAATGATGGAGTTTGTCTTGCCAAGTAACATGATGGGATCTGACTCTCCTGGGGATAGCTGAACACATGCCTGCCCCTGGAAAGTGGTGAGTGAATTCCCTGTTTTGTTTTGTTTGCATGCACGGCTTTTGCTTTACAAATGAAACTGTTTTTATCTCAACTGATGAGTTTTCTCACTTTTACTCTTCCAATTCTCTCCCCCATCATCCCACCAGAGGGAGTGAGCAAGTGGCTGCACAGGAGCTAGTTGCCAGCTGGAGATAAACCACAACAGGAAGGCTCTATCAAATGAAAGCTGGGCTTTGGGTGCTCAACTGAGAGAGAGTAAGTTATTAAGGTTTCATAATATGGTCTTGTTCATGTGAGACCTTATAGCTCACATTGTGTCTGTGGGTGATTGACCTGTCTTGCAGATGCTGAGTAAGGCGTGTTTGTGCAATGCTATGGTTTCTTACAGCCCACCCATTCGTATGACGTATCTTTACTCTCATGTCTGTTTGTTTTACTACTGCTTTCCCTCTTTGTTTTGCCAATCAAGAATACGTTTCTTGGTGTTTTACTCCAGGAAAACCTATGCAAAGTTTTCCAGGAGGAGAACCATCCTAGCAAGTCACCTCGGGGAAGCTGTCTCTTGCATCAGCCAAACCCTGAACTGGAATTTACATTGTATTTAAAACAAGCTATGATTTCTGCATAACAGAAATCACATCTCAGTGGAGACTTTATCATACATACTCAGTATGGCCCATTATGGTTGACAATATGACCCTTTAAATCAAAATTACTTTAGGAGGCTGTTTGTTTCTGAAAAATGAAAAGTGATATATTCCAAATGGGCTTTTAAACTAAGAAAATAAAAGACTCAGAGCTTCACTGCTGAGCTTGGAAACTCTCCAAGGAAGATTTTTAAAGTTTATATCTTATTTACTGTGTGTTCTCACTCACATATCAGATAAAATGTTATGTTTTCTTACCTTCACAGATACCGATGAAAAAGTTTAACAAACAGACTAATCCCGGAATTTACAAAAAGTGATGTCCAAGAGGACGTGGAAGAAAGATGAACAGTGTAGCTCATCAAAATACAAACACTTCATTTTATTTATTTTTATCATCAGTTTGGATGTAGATTCATTAGGCTCACACAAAGTTTGAATACTATTCATTTTGTCTTATCTTTTTTTTTTTTTTTAAGACAAGAAAATGAGAACAAAGCCATTAGTATCTCTGGTTCATGTTTTCCCCAGTTCATAATGACATACCAGGAGACTCATAAGAACTAGAAATAAATGTCTGTGTTCTTTTTCTTCTTAGCAGGCAGTTGTACAGAGTTGACTTTTAACTTCATTTAGTGTTTGAAAAAAATCTGTATAAGATGTTGAAGATTCTATTCCAAAATCAATCAAACACCTTCCTGATATGAAACCCTCAGTTCTGATCTACCTTATGTTGTAAATAATAAAGCAGGAGAAATTTCACTCTTTTTTTGCAGCTTTGGGGAGGGAGGAAGGAAGCGAATCCTATGTTCTGAAAGCGTAATCCTGCAAGAGTAGCAATTTGCTGAAAATGAGAGATGAGTGAGTGGCCTACAACTACCATATTAGCCTGAAGACTAGAAAGTAGAGAGCTCTATCCAGGCTGAAAAGCAAACAAATGTGGGGTTTGTGGAAAAGGCAAGACATTATCCAGAGGATTTTTGTTACTTGCAGACCTTCCTAACCTTAGTTAGAATGCATAATAAAATGTGTCTAGTTAAGGGATCTCTTTGCTGAGTGTTTATTCCTTGTTTGTAACATGAGAGGTAGAAAAATTCTGAGTTAAATACAGACTTTTTTTTGTCTATCATCAATTTTAGCTAAAAACATGTCTACTGCTTGGTTTATTTGGGTCAGACTTTCAAAAGTGCATCTTTGGGCTGGGGACACCAGGCACAGCATTCTTAATGAGCTAGAGGACTTTTTTTATGTGATACATCTTTAATTCCTTATAGATTTTTCAAGTGAGACTTTGCAAGGAGGCTCTGTTTATAAATAGATTATAAGAGATTAAAGGATTTTTTTACTTAGTGAGTAACAAAATCTTACAGTGTGCCTCCTGACAGGTTACTTATGTTGATTCTACTTTACGTCCTTGTGACCATTTGTTCTTTGTAACTGCCTTTTTTCTTCAGACTCCTACATATATGGTATGCTTTATGCTTATGCATCAAGTGCAGTAAGACATTATCTCTGGTAATCTCTTCTTATTTGTATATAGAAATGACATACACTGAATCCACTCCCAAGTTTCACTCAAAATAATTCTATGGCAATAACAGAATTAAGACACCACCTATAAATAATTAGCAATAAAATTTTAACTAATTTTGAAAGATACTGTAAACTCTGTGTTAGAAAAATTGTGATGACAATATACCAAAAAAATGGGGGAAAAAGTCCAAACTCCACACACACTATATAAATCAGGTGGGTTTTTTCTGCTAAATGCCCTCTAACTTTTCCATATGAGGAAATCTTTATCTAGTTAACCAGGCAGCAATCCTACAGCATTAAAAAAATGTAAGTTGTGTAAGTAAAAAGATAATTAAACAATGGCTATTGCTCCATTTTGAACTAGGGAAGTAGCTAGTTGAACTTGAAAGATCACAGAATCACAGAATGGCTGGGGTTGGAAGAGACCTCTAGAGATCATCAAGTCCAAGCCCCCTGCTAAAGGAGGTTCATCTAGAGCAGGTTGCACAGATCATACCCAGATAGATTTTGAGTATCTCCAGAGAAGGAGACTCCACAGCCTCTCTGGGCAGCCTGTGCCAGTGCTCAGTCACCATTAGAGATGAGATATTTTTCCCAGTATTGCGCTTTAAGTAAATCACTTGGGCTGGGCCACATTTCACCTGACTCTGTTTAAGATGTCTAAGTTTGAGCCAATGATTTTTTGCTGCCCTGGCAGGAGAGGTAGGGATGGAGATGTTTCCAGAGAGTTACTCAGTATATGAGCCTGGGGTGACATCTAACTTTAGACACTTAAATTAGGACAGAAAAACATTCTGCCTTTTTTCTCTGACTCATAGGATAATGGCACAGATAGGCTGGACAGCAAACGTATTTAATACTGAGAAGTACTCAGGAAGCCTGCTATTGGAGATAATATCAATATCTCAGATGAATACACAGACAAAATTTGGCAGGACATTCCCAAGCAGGAGAGCACTTCCAAGAGTTCTGGGATTTATTTTTTGTTTACTTTTAGGTTCTGTTTGTTTGAGAGATGTGTGAGGCTTTAACAGAGCGACGATTTGGGAGAATAAAGCTCCTTTGGTAAAATAATTAACATTAATTAATACTGTGTAATTAATGTTACTTTAATGTTAAGGGAGAGAAAAGAAATTTACTGCTAATGCCCTGTTTACAAATGAACTTCTTCAGGAACTTTAAAGAAATGTTCATGCTTTCATTAAGAGTGTAGGCCTGAAGCTGGTGTGAACAAACTCAGCTGAAAGTGGGGAAAATGAATCAGTACCACCAGATTTGCTCTGATCTTGCTCTTCTTTATTCTTCACATACCTGATCACTTTACAAAATGGCAACCTCACACATAAAGAAAATTCCTCATAGAATAGGTGTTATCTGATTTGTAATAACTGAAAGCAGATTGTGCTATTCACAGAAAGCCAGGAAATTTATTTTAGATAACTCCTAAATAGAAAGAGTAGCATTTAACATTTCAGCTTGTATATATTTATTTAATTTTTATATCACTATTTTAATACCTTTTTTTTATATCCTTGTGAAGCTGTTCCAAAAAAAACCTTTCCTTCAGTTAGAATTCAGTTTCCTTCCTGATTTGCATGGCAAAAGGCATAGTTACTTGTATTGAACATGAGCATTCATAGTAACAGATTTCCATTTTGCAAGAAAATTCCAAGTATCCATAAAAAACCTTAATATGTTATACTTTAAATTCTGAGGAGGACACTATCTACTCCAGAGTGCGGTTTGGTGGGTCTGGAAAGTAAAATGATAGAAATAGATTAAAATTTAACTGAATTTTATTTAATTAGCATGTTGTTAAAGTTTTAAATGGCAGATGTCACTTGGAATAGATCCTATTCTCCAGATCCACAATCAAAATAATCAATAAAACATTTGCTTTAATGCTTTCTCAGCTTGTAGAAAATAGAAATTTTGTCTCTCATATGCAACATGCAGCTTCCAATTCTTATGTATTAAAGGTGCTGTTTTCCATGGTGAATATTAGCAAAAAATGTTTTTGTATCCCCAGCTATTTGAGCCTGCTCCAAATTGCTGGCTGGAGCCAGCATTTTCACACAGATGAATGTAGTGACAGTCAGATGGTTCCATAGGAGCTGTTGCTCAGTTTTGAGTGCAATTCTGGTCATGCTCAGGCTGTGATTTTTTTGTACAAGAGCACTGTCCTTTATCACCTGTACGATTCCAAGGAGGAATAAGAGGGGATAAGCAGGAGAGGTTGATGCATACTCAGGATTTCATGGGACTAGCAGCCATTTCTGTACTATCTGTCTTAAAATGGAGACTAGTCAGGGTTTGCTCACTCTACAAAGAGTCAATTTTCTGCTTGAGAACCTGCAGATTAATTGCCAAGTGTCTCAGCTATCCCATGAGAGGTGGTGGAATGTGTATTGATAGTACCTGGAGATAGCCAGGAGAGATGAGCAGTTAATGGGATTCAAAAAGTCACCTCCCCAACAGGGGAACAAGCTTCTGGTCTTAACTGAAAAACCAAATTCACCTGTCAGAGAAGTTCTCCAGCTTTGTAAGGTTAAGGGTTTCTCTGCACACTCAGAATTTCTGGGCTTAGCTGCCTGATTTCTTCATGGAGTGTAAGACCCTTTGTTTTGCTTTGATCAAGCTTTATCCCTGTCCATGCGGTGAAAGGGCAAGCAAGAGCTGTCCTTGGGATAGCCCACAGAGTCTGCCTCACTAGTCCCAACCTAGTCCTGGGGATGTGATTTATGAAGGGATGGGAAAATTCCCCCATGGTGATGATATGTACTGTAAGGGATGGACTTAAACCAGGTACGTGTCTCGGGGCTAAAGCAATGTGCAGCGCTGCACACAGCTGCAGTGAAGGACTGGACTCCCAGCTGTGTGCTGCTGCAGAGGGTGTACACACGACTTCTATTTTTCATCAGTTCCAGGAATGTATCAATTAAAAGCCGGGGAACAACTGCCTCATAAGACTTCTAATTGGCGATGCTTTTAAAGTCCCATGTTAGCAAACTGCTGCCTGTGAAATCTGTGACCCCTAAAGAATCATGGTAATTCTGTGTGGCCTCTTCCCCAAGAGGTTGTGGAAGTAATTCCCCACATACATAAAACAGGTGCTAATGCAGACTCCAGCAGATTTTAATGGCAGGGTCACACGATTTGAGAAGGTTTAAAGAACAGTGGATGCATCTGCATGCACAGGGCTGACAGCCAGAAAACAAGGTAAGATGCTAACGTTTGCAGGTTGGATTCAGCACTGAAAATCAGTAGAGAACAACCCAGAGGAATTTAATAGACCGTGGAGTAAGGAGGTATTGAGCACTTGGTTAAAGTATGTGCAGCTGGTAAGACAAGCCAGTGTAGTAGTGATTTGGGTGAAAACATAAGTATGCTACAGATTCCTTGTTCACAAATTTTACTCAGATAAATATGTACAAAAGCAAGGTCACAGTAAATGACTAATTTGAGTAGAATAAAAACCTTGAGAATTAAGAAATCAGAATTGCTTTCTGGTTAACAAATAAGAGAGTCTTGTCATAATACGTTTATTAACAGCAATAAGGTTTGGTGTCTGGGCATCAAAGAACATACAGAAAGAAACGCTGCAGAACAATTTTCCTTAATACATGGACACATACACCAAGTACTATAGTATTGCCACCCAAATGACTGCCTGCAAGGCTTAGGAAATACTGTACTTATTTCTGTGTGTGGATGCCCAACATATGTGATGCAATCAAAAATGTTACAAGCTCTCATCTGCATGTGAAAATGAAGTAAATTTTTCCCAGATTTGAAACGTTCAGGTCCCTGAATTTTTCAAATCTTCGTTGCCTGTTCAATCCATCATGCACTGTCTGGGAAGGGGGAATAAAAATGCTCGCCAGCTCACAGTTAAGCTGGTTCACATGAGATTTAATCTTGGTCTTGCAGGCCCAAGGGGCTCAGCTAATCACCTGGACCATGTAGTGAAACGATCATCAAACTTTTAGAGTCCACTCATCACTACTCTGAAGCAAAACTAAAAGGTATGATTATGTCTTTGCAGCTGTGGAGGGGGGCGGCTGCTCTTGGCTCTGCACTGTTTTGTACCATGTCAGGCACAGTGGGGTACCTGTGCAGGGTCCTCCAAATCCCACAATAAACCTTTCTCTCCACTTCCAGAATCTTTCTTGCCTGCTCTCCTGGTTCTTCCCTGCTCCAAGGCTGCTGTTAGATTCAGCAGGATGACTCCACACCTCACAGGCCTCAAACAGCGTGTTTCAATTACTAAAGCTAACAGTTGAATTAACACATTTCCCAATTATGATGTGCAAAGACATCATGCTGAACAAACCAAACCTCTACAAGTAAAAGTTTTGCTTTTACAGAAATAGCAATGGAAGGGGCGAAACTTTCCAAGAGGCAGGAAAGAGGACATGGGAGGGAGGCTGATGAGAGGCGAGTGCGGGTGGAACAGGACTGCGTATCTGATCTGACTTGCCTTGCTCCATGGCTGAGCTGTGCAAAGTATCCAAATGTCATCTCTTTGTATCAGCCACGCCAGGGGTTGCTTCTGGGATATGTGTGTGGGGAGGAAGATATTTCAGTTGTCTCAGCCTATTTCCTGCATGGAAAATGGATAGACCTTGGCAGTTTTAGGCTGAGTCTCTGAAGAAACTAGCATTATCCTTCCCTAATTACTCTCTTTCACACGCATCTCCTCCAGAGGCTCCTTTGGATTTGGATCTTCCCTGACAATGGGCTAAAGACAGCATAATATATGGATTTGGTAAATAAAGGCATGATCGCCATCGCATCAAAGAGCACAGATAGTGGCTCTTCACAGAAAGTTGGCTTCTTGATATAAAAGACTAAGAGGAAAACTGTGGGAAGGAACCATTTTGTCTGGACTCAGCCACATCTGTCAAGCATATGGAAATATAGCTAATTGCAGAAAAAGTACCCTAATATTTGCCTAATTTGGAAGTGAAGTTCCTTGAATGAGATGAATCTAGACAAGGAAAACAGGTCTATACTAATGCATCCTTAATAGACCTCCCCATCAGAAAAGAATCTGCTTTCTTACACAGATACTTATCGTCTATCTGTATATTTTTATATATCTATATCTGTATATTTGTATGTACCTACAAATATAATCAAAGCTTTATAACCCTAAAACAACTGACTACTAGTCTTCTACTAAACTCCTGCTTCCAGCTCCTGCTCTCTTCTTTCCCTGTGAAATATGGATCTGTAGTGTCTGACAGGTCCATGCTGTCCTCAATAAAATTACTTTCAATTTATGCTGGCACTGATGAGAGGGATGTCTTGTCCTTTTGTATGCCTACTGTCAGCAAAAAATTATTCTTTCATAGTTGCTACAAAATATGGATGAGGAATGACTGGGATACTGTAGCAGATACTGGGAATTTGAAAGTGAAAATTTTTATTTATCTGAATGTAGTCATACTAATCTATGAGGCCAATGGAACATAAAATTTCTTTGCTGATCAAACTTAATCTCATTAGCTAATGAGTCATGTAATTGAAAGCAGTGTGTCCATTTTCCTGTCTGGCCAGACAGCTCCTGGTAGGTGCTACTGATGACACCAAATGAAGGGGACCATTCAGAGCATGAAACTAGAAAAGAACTTAATGCTGATGGCCACACTGAAAATCTAGTTCTCTGCACTACAGACATCTAATTTTTACGAAGTGCAATATCTATGCCAGGCACCTTTTCCTATGATAATTCTTAATTTAAGAAGCATGCTGCCACAAGACAGTAGAGTGAACAGGAAATTGCTAAGGATATTTTCTTTTCCTGAAATAATAAGTATTTTACTGTGAGAGAGATGTAAATTACAGCAGAGATATTGGTCAATTAAGCTACCAGGAGACTAAGGGAGGAATTAAAGTTAGTTACTTTATTATATACCTTATGAAGATGCAGCATTTGAGATGCAGCTACAAGGATGGCAACCTCACATCTCTTGCCTCCACAGCCACCAAAAGCTGGACCTTGGGTCCCATTTGGAGTGCTGGCTTCCCATCAGGCTAGCTGCCACAGGATGCATTAGCTTCCCCAGAGGGGAAAAACAGAAGGGAAAAACAAGTCCCAAGGCCAGCTCCAAGGCAGTTTTTGTAAGACAGGATGCCATGGATCCTGCAGCTTTCAGTGCCTCCAACCTGCTGCTGCCAGGTCCACGAAGCAAAAAGTGAAAAGTTTGTTTTGCATACCTTTAGCCAACAGAGTCCTAAAGATACATTTTTTTACCTTTTTGTGATCTTGCACAGAAGGAGATGACTTGCAAGTATCTCCCTCTATGCTAGATTCTAATTCTTTATTTCCATGATATTCTGCATTGTGTATTTGCCAAGTAATTCCAGGTTGTAATTAATTCAAAACAAAGGGGTTTGTGTGGTGTTTATTCTTTAATGATTGGACAGTGGATTAGAGCACTTTTGGCAGAGATCCTTCAAACTTGTTTACATTTCCATCTGTCACTGCACCTTCATGAGATATTTCAGGTTATTCTGCATGTATCTTATTTCATATTCCTAAGAGGAACAGGCGTTTTAAAAATAGAAATAAATTAGGTATTTCAGGTTTTGAAATTTCACACTTAGGTATTTCTCAGTGTCTAACAGGCAGTTTTTTAGTTGCCTTAGGATTCTGAACACTTTTGTTTCTTCTAGAGTTAATTTATTATGCCCTCCTTGAGAAAACCAAATTGCTTGTTTTTTGCCTTTAAATGCTATAGTATAGCTTTTAGTCGTTGTCTTGCATTAATGTGTTGTACCTATAGTTAGGGAGACTAAGAAATATTTCACTTTCATGTGTTGGCTTCAATGCTTTGAAAAATAGATCTTAGACTTGGTGTTTCATATTCATCTCCACTTTTCTTTTGAACATGCATGGAAAACTGGCATGGTAATTTAAGTTGTTTTGGCAGGGAATTTGCTAGTAGCCTTTACTCCTTGAAATGCATTTTGAAATGTTTTTTATTGTTTGAAAAACCTGAAAGCATCATTACAGCCCTGTAGAGTTATTAAATATATATTTTAATGGAAGCTATGAGATGTCATTTTCCCTTGGATGTACATTTGTGTGTGTACGAAGGAGGTGGGAGATTGACAGACTTTTATTCTGGAAGTTGCCATTCTCTTTGTTGATCCAAATTATGTTTATTGAGTGACAAATCTTTTTCTTTTATGGTGTGAAACCTCTCTTTGGTCTATTTATACTGCCTTACAGCAACCAGAGTGTTTTAGAAGTCAGAGTGAGCAGTTTAGTTCAATGTATCTAGGTGATTTGACCATACAGTAGTTTTCAGCAGTTTCTTTTGGGCAAGATTGCAACCTAATCTTGGACAGAATAAAAGCATGCTGACAAACAAGATGCTTTTACCATTTGAAATGTGGATTTTAGAGATTTTTGTGTGTTGAAATAATATAACATTTGTGATCTTAGAAATATGAATAATGTCATTTTTGCACACTTTATCTGAAAGAGTAGTCTCCTGTCGAACTACTTGTTTGTGAAAACCAACCTACCTTTGCTAGCTCAAGAAACCAAATTAGAATGTCTCAGAAAGCTAATTGTTCAAATCAGGCCTATTTAAATGCCGCAAAACTGAAGAACCAGAAACAACTTACTGTTGCAAATCTTTAGCTTATATATCCAACATACTATACACATCATTATGTTTTGCTTTTTGCGGGCCAGGTTGGGTGGGACCTTGAGCAACCTGGTCTAGGAGAAAGTGTCTCTGCCCATGGCAGGAGGGTTGTAACTATATGATCGTTAAGGTCCCTTCCAACCTGGGTCATTCTATGATTCTATTTAAAGGTACATCATTTGAAAGAGATACACAGCATACACTTCTGTATTGCAGTGCTAGAAACAAGAGATAATCCTACTTGGATATTCTGCTGAAAAACAACAATTTGCTGGTGTCAGCCATCTTCCATGGCTGCAATATTATCACTAAAGTATCCTTAGTTTGTTTTATAGTCTCAGTGGACACCTCTGCCAGAGTCTCTCTCTGTGCAAGTGGTTGTTACCAGGAGTGAACCTCTCCAAGTGAAAGAAACTACCTGCATCTATTCCAAACATATAGTTAAAGATAGATAGGGAAATGCTTGACTAAGGGGAATGACCCAGACTAGTTATATTTATTTTCCTGGGTGCATATAGCTATCTCTATATATACAATAAGAACATAGAAATGATGAAGGATAATGACGATTCCTCTCATGCTTAAGCAGTGCCATGTCCTAAATCTCTCAAGGCAGCACAACTACTCACACTGTAAGTCATTCTGATTGCAGCAAATTTAGAAAAAATATCTTTTTTTGAGGGGAAAAAACATCTTTTTTGAGGGGCAAAAACAGGACACTTTTAGATGCGCAGGTTCTTTTTCAGTTCTGAAATGGAATCAGGAAATTCTTTTACACCTGTTGCTAAGCTGCTTGGTCTTGATTTTTTTAAGTGTTTCTAGATGAAACATGAACAAGACATTCAAGGTGGAAGAGGTAGTCCTGGCTACGCAACTAATGAAAAACCAATCAGATCAAAAGCAAATATGCAGAGAACAATGGAAAAGATCTCTGTTCCTATGGCAGTGTAGCTCTGGAACTGGTCTGTAGTGCCTGCAGCACACTAGTGTCCTGTCCATTAGTCTCTGGCTTTAGTCAGAAGAGCGACTCAATTTTGTAGCTTTTTTGTCTCTGCTCTGTTTCCCCTCAGTATCAGGCACTCTAGTGAGCAGAGTGGTCTCTGTGGCCCCCAAGTTGTGCTCACATGCCACCTGCTCACTGCACTGTCACCTTCTCACCCTCAGGCAAAGCAGCACCGTCTTGGCCAGAGCTCTTTGGTAGCTCAGGATATTGGAGCAGGGCTTGTCCCATGGTGCATTTCCTCACCTGGCATCTGGACTGGAAGAGAAAGAGAGAATGCAACGCAACTTGCTGTGGCCCCTCAGTGCAGACTGAGCACAGCATTAGTCTGTGTGACAGTAATGAAGGTAAGGCACACAGGCACTCTCCTTCCTTATACACAACATCAGGCTTATCTCTTTATATCAAATACAACTTTGTTTATGTGGTGGTTTAGCACCACTATATTAACTAGGGGGCACTCTTAATAGTGACAAGAAGAATGAACAGAATTAACAACAGACAAACACTTTATTTGTCTGGAGCTCAACCAAAAAGAAAGACAACAGTTTAAGGGAACTCCAAACTTAACACAGAATCAAACCCAGCAAAAACCACGCGAAAGGGAAAAAAAGAAAGAAAAAAGGAATAAGGGAACTGCTTTCGAAGGCCAGGCAGGCTGGCCAAAGACAAGCAGTGGGAAGGGAAAGCCGCTTCCTCTTCTTCTGTCTCTCTGGTGGAAGCTAACTCCCAGCCCTTGGAGTCTCTGTAAAACACAACACAGTGAAAGGCTCCTCCCCCCCAACCGGGGATGTTATTTTGGGGAAGCTTTCAACCTGCAGTTGTGCTGGTGTGGCTCCGGTGCCGATGGGGGATGGGTGGAGTCAAGCCACGAGGCCTGGGAGTCGGAGAAGGGGAGCCGTGCTGCTGCTCTCCAGCTTTGCAGGAAGCCAAAGAGAGTGAACTTCCGCTGTTTCAGGCTTTTAAGCTCTCCAAATCCCATGTGAATCTCGTGGTCCTCTTCCCGGTTTCGCTGCCTTGGATTGCCCAGCGCTCTGGGCTCCACCTTCCCCCTTCGAGGCTCCCGGCTCCAACAAAATGGCGGTTCCCGCCAACATCTGTGAACCAACAGCCTCCCGGCGCCATCTTTTGCCAGCCGCGGGATGGCTGCGCCTCCCAGGGCGCCCACTGACCCCAGAGACCCACAAAAGGGGTGTCCAGGGCCGACCGGGGCCACAGGAGCTGCCCGGGCAGCGAC
>VXBA01003872.1:205463-305891 GCA_013399895.1 Serilophus lunatus
AAAAAACAGGGTTTACTCCAAAAACGGGGAAAGTCCTTCCCTCCCCCTCTCTCTAAGAAACCCCCAGCACCCCCTGTACCCCCCTCCCCTTTCAAACCCCTACAGTTCAGAAGTCCAGGGCTATGAAAATAGCCTTTTTGTATGACTCATTTGTGCAAATATCTCATCTGGGTCTAAAAGAACACAAAATATGTGTGTGTACAGTTCCTTTTTTATCTTGCTATTGCTGTCATTGCTGTTATGAAAGTACACATTTAGCATTACTTTGGGGTTATTTCCTTGTGCTTATTGCTTCTGTTCTACTGTGTTCTCAGTCTTTCTAACCCTTATTAGGTATGAGAAAGACAATCTTGCACCTTAAATGGGCTACCCTTTATTTTAACTGAAAAATTATTTTCCAAAATGGAATGCTCATTCTCTTTGATGCCAGCTCACTGCACCACCGAGTATCATCTTGGCTTATATATTTGCTACTTTGTGGTAGGATTTTGACAATAAAATGTTCATTTTTGGCAGTTTTTTAACTTGTCACCCTCAGAGATATTTGAAAGAGACTTTTGATTTACACAGTTTTATACATATTTTAGATGATGAAAGGCCATAACTTTACTTTTATGTTTCAGCAATAAGTGTGGAATGCTCTGAACTACCTTTTATTAGCAAATCTTATTAATTGTAGATGAAGGATTAAAGAAGATTTAAATAAAAGAACCTAAAATTATTACATTAATTGTGGCCTTAGCTGCACATTCCTCATCTGTATGTTTTCTTTTTTTTAATTTGCTATGTCTATCCCACAGTATTCCATTCTCTAATAGCATAGTTCCTGACCTCTTCCCAGGGGTTGTTTCACCAGCTCCTGACCATGGCATCCTGAATGTATCCATCAGGGAAATCATACAGAAAATGAATCTGCAGCTGGTACCTTGGTTCATTGGTTCATTTGTTAGATAATACAAACCAGGACATCTTTCTATTTAATGCTTTAAAATGTGAATGTAGAATTCTTTGGTTTAAGAAAATAATGTGAAAGCATTCCTGTGGAATTATACTTAATCTTTTATACCTTGAAACAGTTATTATTTAGAACTACGTATATGCACTGTTTAAGCAAGCTGATAAATGGACTTTCAGGGCAAAAACTTCAGAAATTTAAAATGGCTTCTGAGGTAAAAAAACCAGCCTTTCCTTTAAATCCATCCTCCTTGCCTTCCTTCCCCAGTATCTCACCCTCTTTATTTAGGATTGTTGCAATATTGCTAACTTGTGTATTTTTTTAATAGATTTAATCAGTTTTAGACATTGCATGTTATAACTTCAGGGGTGCACTACCTGTCTTTCTATCATCTCGCATTAGATAACAAACAAAAAAATAAACAGACTTTTTTAAGGACGTAATATAGATCTTGTCTTTTCAGGAGGAGATTTAGGCTGTGCATTATAATTACTGTCATGGAAAACTGAATGACCTCTTGGTTGAGCATTTTGTCTCCATAGATAAATATGAACTTTTTTCTTTCAAAGTCTATGAACCACTGCTAGTTTGGCTTGGTTTTATGTTTATGGAATTCCTCTAAAGTAAAAAAAACCTCTTCTTTGAAAGTACTTGCTAGATTCTTGAACAGCAGGAAGGAAAAATTCTAATGGGTGACCACAGAGTAGGGCATGTTTTCATATGCCCCAGAACTATCACTGTGGAGCAGTTGTATAGCAGATTTGATCCAATTTCACATGAATGAAGTGATGGCTGGTGTTTCAGAGAGCAGAACAAGGCTCCTGTAGTGAAAACTACTAACTACTTTAATTACATTTTCATGCGTGGCCTATTTTATAGTGCAATTTCCTGAAAGGCTTACAATTTGATTTCTCAGACTCAAGAGGTTAATTTGGTTAGGGTTTTCTTTGGAAACTAGTGGACACCTGGCAAGCTTTTTTTTTTTTTTTTTTGGAGGGGGAGGTGTTTTTTGGGGGGTTCTGTTTTGTTTTGTTTTTTTGTTGGGTTAGGTGGGGTTTATTACTTGGCTTTAAGTGTGAACATATGTTACAAATCAACCTTAGAAATAAACACTTAAAATTACTTTAAAATGTGATAATGAGTTAAAGGTCAGTCTTAACCTCCGGTGTTCAATGTTAATAAGTGAACTGCAAAAGACTTGTTGGGATTAAGTGCCTAGCTACAGTTCACTTTAGTTCAGAAAATGTCTTTGCGGTGCAGACTGAAGTGGACAGGATGCATGCGCGTAACTATGTGTCTGTAAAGCAATGACCTGCCCTTTCTGAATGGTTCCTGCTCTGACTTACAGGCTGGTGTGTCCTTGGGTTAGGTGAGATGAAGATCTAAACAGAATTTGGCTATGGGGAGAAGAAGAAATTCTAAGCCCATGTTTCTAGCTATATAAATATTGAAGGAAAAACTGTTAGGGACGCATACTATCCATAGAAGTTCTTCCTTTCAGGAGAGTCCCTATTAGTGTTTTCCAGGAATTGGATGGTATGAAGAGATTATTTTGCAGTTTAGTTTAATGTGATTCTGAAGCAAACTGTCATAAGGGAGCACAATGCAGAAGCTGTCTAGAGATATCAAAAAGAAAGATATTTAGCCAACACGATTTTCCAAAAGGAAAACAAAACTGTGTCTTGAATCATCAGTACATAATCATGAACAGAATCGTTTTCATAACATCCTTGAAACAAATCTGCCATATGAGATAAAAATATAGTATATAAAGATACTGTGGCAAAACCTATTTCAGCGTAATCTAGATCTGAGGACCTGAGACAATCTTAATAACACTATTAATGTATTGTAGTGGTTTGACCCCGGCTGGATGCCAGGCACCCCACTAAGCTGCACTCTCACTCCCCTCTGAAAATGAACAGAGGAGAAAAAATACAAACAAAGGGTTTCGTGAATTGAGGTAAGGACCATAAGAGATCCCTTACTGATCACTGTCATGGACAAAACAAACTCCAATGGGGATGTTAATTGAATTTATTACTAACAGAATCAGAGCCTAAGAATGAGAAGTAAAAATAAATCTTAAAGACACCTTTTCTCCAACCCCCTTCTTCCAAGTTCTACCTCCTCCCTCCTTTCGCAATGCAGGGAGATGGGGAATGGGGGTCACAGTCAGTTCTTGTTTCTGCCACTGGTCAAAGAGAGGAGCCCTTCCCCTGCTTCCCATGGGGTCCCTCCCATGGGAGACAGTCCTTCACCAGCTGTTCCAGTGTAGTGCTCCTCTGCCCGTAGGTCAGCAGGTCCCTGCCAGGACCCTCCTCCAACATTGGCCTTCCATGGGGTCACAGCCTCCTTCATGTATCCTCCTGCTCCCACGTGGGCTCCTCCATGGACTACAGGTGAATCTCTGCACCTCTGTGGTCCTCTGTGGGCTGCAGGTGAATCTCTGCACTCCTGTGGTCCTCCATGGGCTCCAGGGGCACAGCTGCTCCACCATGGTCTTCATCATGCACTGCAGGGGAACCTCAGCTGCGGCACCTAGAGCATGTCCTGCCTCTCCTTCTCCACTGACCTTGGTGTCTGCATTGTTGCTCACATGTTCTCACTCTGTTCTTCTCTGGCTCTTATCTTCATCTGCCCCATAACTTTTTTTCTCTCTTCTTAAATGTGTTATTACAGAGGTGTTACTATCACTCCTGATTGGCCTGGCCTTGGCCAGTGGTGGGTCCAGCCTGGAGCCAGCTGGCATTGGCTCTGCTGGACAGGGGGGAAGCTTCTAACAGCTTCTTAAAGAAGCCTCCCACATGGCCCCGCCGCTGCCAAAACCTGGCCACAGAAACTCAGTACACATATAAAATTATATTTGCTGAGAGAAAGAGAGAGAATATGTTGTCAGAAGTGAATTGAAGTTAGATAGAGCATAAGTGAGAATGATATAGGAAGAATATTCTTGCAGATGTTGGGACCATGGAGGATTGGAGGTGAATGCTTCTGAGAGTAGCAGGAGTTTCAGAAAAGGGGGAATAGAAGGGCTAGGTTAGTGGAAAGAAGGAGAGTACAACAGCAGAAAATATTCCACATTCTATTATGTGCTTTTTGAGTAACTGGCTCTGGTGCAATTCATGGCATGTCTGGGCCAGTCATCAATGAAGACTTTAGTTTTAGTTTCATAGGAGCAGCTACTCAGGATCTCAGTAGTTCTCCCACATGAGGATTGCCTGCTCACAAAGAGCTGCAAATAAGAATATATTTTTTTTTAATCTTTTCAGGAAGATAAAAATCCATGGAACATATGTTTATTGTAGCGAGGTCACAGGTTTGCCAGCAGGATCGCTCAGAGACCTAGATGGCAAAAAATGGTTTGTTTAATGCAGGTCTTTTGTTCTGTCCCAGACTCCTCATCTGCTCTCACTTCTTCAGTCGTCTGGGACTTCATTAGCTGCTTCCATAATGCTGGATGAAGTGGCTTACCTTTTCTCGTGTTGTAGTTCAGGGCACCCAACATATTTATTCAGCTCCAATTTAGCAGCACAGCCCACATCTTTCATATTGCCAGCCTATGTAGAATAGGGCAGAAAGACCTGACACAGTAACTCGTGCAGGAGCAGTCTGCTTGTTGAAGTTTCCTCGGTGCTAACTTATCCTGTCAGCATGGGAGCTTATCCTCTCTAACCAAATGGACATAACCTAGACCTCCAGTACTCAAGTGACTTGATTAAAGTTTTCTTGGGAGTTTGTACATGGAACAAAAAGTGCCTTTTGGATGATAGATCCTGCCTTCAAGAGCAAAAAAATTTAAGTTGTTCTTTCTTTGAGAAACCCATTTCATTTTTCTCCATTTGTCTCTTCTCAAGGATTATTGAGATGTACGATCTTGATGATCACACAACTCCAACACAGTAAGAGTAACTATGAGCTGAATGCAGCACCATTCAAAACTGGGGTCTTCTTCCCTCATTACATGGGAATTTTGTCACCTGGGGCTCCTACTACCACCTTGGTGGATCTGTACTGTGACCACTACTTTAGCAGGACTACAACCATCATTTTGACCAATGAACATTGAAATGGCAACGACCAAGTCTCATTGCTGGATCCAATAGGTGTGTCTTATGGGTCCCTCCAGTGCTTGCCTCACTGCAGCACTGACTCTCCAACCATTCCTTCCAGCTTTTCCAGGTGGAGTGAGGCTGGCTGCCACCTTGTTTTGGTCCAGTGTTGGCGGGAAGCAGAAGGATCACAGTGGCAGAGGGGCCTCGAAGTGCCTGTGGATCATAGGGAGTTGATTGGAGTCCCCACAACCCCAAGAAGAAGCAGGACTTAGACAAGATTTATGCCCTAAAAGCTAAAGTCCAACAGATTATGAACTAGTTTGGCCCTTCTACCTTGATCAATCTCTCCAACTTCTCCTTGATCAAGCCATAATCAGCCAGCACCTCCTCCCACCTCCAGATCTCCATGGCCGACAGCTCCACCATAGCCTGCTGGAAATCTCAGCCTTGAAAGCAATCAGATTTTAAACAAGAAGAAATTGCAGGGCATAGTGTGTGAGGTAGGTCCGAACAAGCCGCTACTCCAAGATGTGAGGGAAATGCTGTGCTCCTCAGTACAAGAGGCACATGAATCACAAGCATTGAGTTGATCAAAGCAGCATGAATATGATGGAACTCCTGGAACATCTCTCCTGTCAAGAAAGGATCACTGATAATAACATGATCACGGCCACCTACCAGTTCACACAGCACCGCAAGTCCAACACTCTGGAGGTGGAAGACATCCAGTTGCACCTCAAGTGTCAATGGAACATGTGTATCCCAGCCTTTGGTTCTGAAGAAATCAAATCCTACAAAAAAGCTTGCACTGCAGAAGCTCACAGAGGATGGCCCTGATGCGCAAAACTACCAAGAAATAGCCCCTGGGCAGATCCAGAAGATGCTTCCAGTGCAGTTTGGGATATCTGCCTCTCCACTGAAGCTTCCACAATGTCACCTTTGGAATATCCTTTTAACCCTTTACAGAGAAGCATCTATTTTTTATGTACGATGCAGCAATATCTTGACTTTACAAGGACATCTGCCGAAAACACTCTCCGCCTCTTGAAATTTTCTCAAACTGAGACATTTGTGCAAAGAAAAATCTCACTGAAGAGAATTAAAATATGTTAATACTTCTGCATAAACAGATACTGCAAGTGCTCCAGGGATGTTGGGTAATTGTGACTGGGAGGTTGGGAGGGAGGGTTATCGCTCTATTAGAATGTGGCCCACACTGTGAGAAAATAATAATAAATGGATTGCTGGATCTTCAACTCTTAATTTAATTTAATTTAATTTAATTGCATTTAATTAATATGATTTTTTAATCAAGAAGCAAAATCTAATGTATGATAATAACTGCTCTTCAGGAGAGCCTTTGAAAATTATGCATCTTATTTGTACTTGGTACCAAAAGCTGTTTAGTCTGGGGGATAGATGCCATATATTTCAAAGATATTGAATTCAAAACCTATGTAGTTTTATTTTCGTTAAAATTTCTGTTAATTTTTTCTCACTGATATAGGACTTATGATTGTTTTTATTTTCCGAAGCAGAAATTGATGGATAAGCTAACTTATTTAAGAGAGAGAAACTGACACCAAACTGTAAGTTTTCATTACCATGGGGCAAATGCCTAGTCCACATTTCAGAAGGCCTTTTCTGACTATGTAGATGAACATCCTGGTGTGGACAATCTGGCCAATTGCAACTACAATGCACTTTAGGCTTCTGTTCCATACGGCCCAGTTGCCTGGAGCCTAAAGATCTATATAGAGCTGCAGTATGTCTTGTTCAGGTGACAAAGGTGTTATTAACACATTAGAAGAATAATAGTAACTGAGCACTCAGTGCTGAGACAGTTCTCATACATTGTGCATAACTTTTTTTTGTTGTTGTGATTTAAAAATTCAACTTTCAGGCTAGGTTCTGATTCCATATGTCACATTGCTGTTTTCCAAGGTCTCTTTTTGCTGCACTTATATATTATTCTGTAGTCTGAAAAGCAATTGCAAGTCCTTGAGGCCCATAAGGGATTTGAATCCTTTGCTGACTAAGGATGTGATCCAAATGATTGCAGGTATGTAGAAGTTGCGTTACACAGGAAACGCAATGTGCTCTAAGTGGAATTTGGTATTATAAAACATAAAAACATTTTTCACAAAAGGGCCATTCTTGGAAAAGTCTCACATGAAGAAGACACTAGTAATTGCAAGCAACAAAACTTTCTGAACTGCTCTTTTACATTCCTCCCTCTGTCCTTTCATTCTTCTTATATGGAAAAGATATCATGCAATTATCATGATATTAAACTGTGAACAAAAAAAGGCTGAAACCATCTTGGGTTCTCTGGACATGGCAGATCAGTGGTGCATGTAGCTTTAGACCAGCTGGTATGCCTGAGGTCTGCACAGCCAGGGTGACCTTTGGCTACTCATTACCTCTTCAGGTTAGAGTTCCCTTCTCTGGGTAAATGCAGCAATACTTTGAGGTTTTTTCTGTATCACCCCACTCCCTCACCCCCTTCCATTATTTTTTTCCCATTATCTCTGTGGCTTTCCGCATTTGTCAACAGCAATTTTGGCTGCTCTGGGAAGACAGCACCACTATACGGCTGGCATAAGGCAAAGTAAGCTGCAAGAAAATGCTCTTCTCAACAGCTTTGCTGAAAAATTTCACCTACTGTTCTAAATACCGGAAGGAGATGTTGAGATGCCAAACAGAGGACTCGACCACATAATTGTGCCCTGTTTTTCTCCCTCATATTTGGTCAGTGGTATTCATAGAATCATAGAAGAGTTTGGGTTGACAGGGACCTTCAAAGGTCATGCAGTCCATCTGTCCTGCAATGAGCAGAGAGACCTCTTCAACTCCTATCAGGATGCTCCCTTCTTTTTTGTCTACAGGCTTTATAAAGCCAGAGAAGAGTCAAGGAAGTCCTTGAGTTGCAGAGTCTCTGATTATTCCCCTTCTTGTCTCTTCAGCAGCAGTCGCTGAAAAAACTTGGTCCTTGGTGACTCTAGCAAAACACATGCTCAACTCTCCACAGTATAGCAGCACAGGAAGACGCTCAGCTTCTCCTTCCTCTTTGCCTTTACTGTGTTGCATTTTCTCTGCTCAAGCTGCCTCCATGTTCTCCTCTGTCCCCTCAAATTTGTGTTCTCTCTCCAGTGCTCAGGAAAGGTAGTGCTGCAATTTCATTTTGGATTCTTTCAGCTTCTTGAACTCAGACTTAAAGGCTCCTGGTAATGCTGCTGTGATCAACAGTTGAAGGAGACTGTGGGACAGGCATTGACTTTGATTTGTATCTAGATGCATTCATAACCTTCCCAGCTGCATGGAAAGCTTTGCTTGCAGCTTGTGCTTTGTTAGCCACCAGGCAGACAAAGCAAAATATATAGATGTTGGAAACTCAACATTCATTAGTTCTGGTGTTCACAAATGCTTGTCTAAAAGAGCAAAAGCACAACATTTCCTTACTTCTTTCTTCTGACTTCCAGGATTTTACTTTTTCACTCTGCTAGCCCTAAGCCTCAGCCTGTGCAATATTTCATTAGAGACTATAACTGGGTTAGAGGCTGAAATTCAAAAGCTCTTGAGATTTTACCTGAAGCAATGTTTTCTTAGGAGAAGAAAGTTTCTCAAAGGTGTTGAATGGACACCAGAATTCGATGTTAGAAGTTTAATTTGTTGCATTTTTACATAAGTTCTATAAGTTTTGTCTTCTCGCAAGACCTATAAAATAGCATTTGGAATATTAGAACAGGTCTTGGTTATGAACAAGTAGGTAATGAAAAATACATTTTAAAAGCAATGATTTAAAAGATTCCTGAAACATGTAATCTACAAAGTATGCATTGTATACAAAATATATTACTGCCTAGGGGTTCCTTAGCTGGGGCTAGAGCTGTGAAAAGTAGTCAGAAAAAAAAAACCAGGGTGAGTTGACAGTAATGCTGGATAAAATCGACTTTGTGTCCTGCCAGGAAATTGCTAGGCAGCTCTCTTCTATGGGAATGTTACAAGAAACAGATTCCTCCTTTTGAGATACAGAAAGGAAGAATCCTATTTTGATACTGCTGACAAACACATCACCACCACCACCCACCACCCTTCCCAAGGTATTTGCATTGTAAGTTGAGCACCCAGACATATCCTATGAGCAGTCAGAAAGTAATTAGTTTTCTCTGTGAGGTCACACATATGCAGAAAAACTGAAGATGCTGAATTTAGTCTTTGGTTAAAAATCAATTTCCTCGATATTCATATTTGGAGTGATTGCCTGAGGATCATGCCCCTGGTTGAAATAGGTCTTGTAGGCAGGTCACCTCCCTTCCAGCATGGCCAGGGAACAGTCCTGACTGGGGTCTTCAGCCCCACCTCTGCATGGGGACAGAGGCACTGGGACATCCTGTGCTGGAACATTTGGAGGTCAACAAAGGAATAAAATTCCATTTAATTAAAAGCAAAAATAGTTACACTGAAAGAGAAGCTCACAGAGAGAGGAATAATTTATATTTATTTTATTTCAAATAACTTGCTGTTGTGACCTTGAATTTGTGACATCACCTGTCTTTTAATGCACAGTTCAGATATATGTGCATATATACATATGCTATATGCTATGTTTATATGTTAATATAAAAAGGAAGGAAGGAAGGAAGGAAGGAAGGAAGGAAGGAAGGAAGGAAGCCATCAGCTTTTCTCTCCTTTCATCACTCCTTTGGGCTCTTCAGACACATACAGTGACTTTAGTTTGAGTCCACTGACTTAAAGTCATTCTTATCCTTGTTTGGATGTGTGGTCGGAAAGACTATATTCTGCTATCTCATCATATGTCTCCACCTCTTGAAATACAGAAAACAGGAGAAAATAATTATATATGTGTATATATATATGTATATGGCAAAAAGGACATAAAAGTTGCGAAGTCCAGCATTCAAAGTTAGGCAATGTCAGACTGAATTTCTCAAGGCATCCTTAATTTTGCCTCCTGGTGAATATGCATTATGATACAGTTTTAATTACAAGGTTGCATACTATTACTTTTCCCCAGGACACCTGCTTCAGCAGGGCACAGAATGGATGGTGCTCACTTAATGAGCAGCTATTCAATATGTTCTTTTATCCTCATTTCTTGGCGTTTGGCCTCAGGCCTTATTTACTGCACACTGCTCAGGCTTGGTTCTAAAGACAGAATTATTCATTTCCTACTTGACTATTCTGCAGTTCTCACTCTGAACATGTTACAAACTTTAATGAATCATACAATACCCTAGGAAGAACGGGGTCCACTGACCTCCATTTATAGGTACAGACCTGCAACATTTCCACTTATCCTTGGTTTTAACTTTCTTTTGTATTGCTTTCTCTTCCCTCCTTTCAAGAGAAATCTTCTTTTACAAGACGTTTTCCACATCTTATTTGCTGAATATTGTGGCTGAAAATGTTAAAAAGCAGTGCAATCTGAGGTAACAATCCTACGCAGAAAATTTTGGTGCCTTTGACAGAGCAAAAACCTTTGTGAAAACACAGTACAGCCTCTACAAAGCAAAAGACTGACATGTGTCACTGCCAGTTACAAAAGCTGTGACTAGTCCCTCCTATGGTACTTATATAGGCAGGAATTTATGTGTATATGCATAAGATATATGTGATGTGAAGACCTCCATGTACAGAAATACACATAGAAACTCTCATACATACATATTTTAAAAAGGCTCAAACCTCCACCAAGAAGCCCTAACTGGGGCTCCAGCACAGCTTTGTCCTGTTCCTCCAGCTGAGGAGCTGGTCAGTGACTTTATGGCTTCTTCCTCAATGATATAATGAACAGATTTGCTTATAAGATCTAAATCTTATGAAATACATTTATTTAAACCCTGAAGTCTGCATATCTGTTTCTAGTAGCAGTTTTAACTTATCTTTTTTTAAAAAGAAAAGGAAGATAGGCACAAAAATTGTGTCCTTTCTTGCTTAATCTCTTCTGTTTACCACATAAAAGCAGTGAGTTAAAATAAAGACTTGGTGATATTGTATCCTGGGCCAGAGAAACTCAATATTCAATATCCCTTGATGGATTTTTTTTGGCTTAAGAAAGTGGCAGTTTACAAGTGCTTCAGAGAGATTAGCTTCGCTTTAGGAATCACTGAGACAAAATGGTAGAAATGATAGCAAAAAGAATTTCTTTGTTGTGCAGCTGGAAGGTGATTAAAACATTGACAAATTAGTCTAAGAATTGATTTTTTTTAACATATATATAAGAATACCAACCAGCTGGGGAAGTTTTTGTCAGAATTTTTTATAACAATAAATGCAGCAGCCAAATTGAGATTAGCTGGAGAATTACTTACATACAAGATGGGAACCACTGAACCCCCAGAACAAGGTGACTGTTTTCAGTAAGCTGAGAGACAGGCATGAGGTTCAAAGCCGATATCTCTTTGCCATTTTTCTTTTTTTTAACCCTCCTGGCTTGTCAGATCCTTCAAGCACTTGAATATCCTGATCCATCTCTGCATTCATCATGACAGTCTGTGTATCTATGCTTTTGATTGATGGTTCTCTGAACTTAAATCTCTGTATAAGAATATATTCTTTTTCTAGACTATATCTTCTTGGAGAGGTTAGGGTTATTAATGGTGTCTGCAGGTGAACTTCTTCACTGTTCATGAATGCCTATATCTGATTATCTGATGCTGCAGTTCTGAGTATCTCAGAGTTCAGATGTGAATTTTGATGTTGCTAGGTTTTGCATTAGGACATATGAGTTTCGGAAAGCAAGATTTGTTTTAAAGTCATAAAAGAAATCCTGGAGAGAGGACTCCACACCAGTCCTACGCTGGGCAAATATTTTTTAGTGCAAATATGTTTTTAGTTGCTTTGGTTTTCCAGTGGAGGACAACTTCACTTATCTTTTGGCACTGAGGATACGATGACATTTTTTAGCTTTGGTAACTAGTGAACACTGTCTTCTGAAATGCCATAAGATCAAAGAGAGAACTTTGTGGGAGCTAGATTAATCAGGATTATATTGTTTTTCCCTTTTCCAGTTCATAGCATATTCTCATTTAGTTCACAGTTTACAGTGCAAGATAAATGGGGAAAATACAGTTGGAGGAGACAGAATTTTCTTTCTTCTCTTGACTGAAACTTTTTGTGTGTACATTCTCCTTCTATCTTTCCTGTTTCTAGGCTTAAAGAGAAATTGAATCTTTTCTGAGGGACTGATGTGAGAAGGAAAATATGTTTTCCTTAAAAATAATGTGTATTCAAAGACTTTGTTAAAAATTTCTTAGGCTGTAATTACAATAAAATGTAATTACATTTAATACAATTAAATGCAGGATAAATGTAATTTGATTTTCAAGTGGTTCAGACTTCTGTTTGGAACAAGAATTTCAAATGTGCTTCATCTCCTTCTGTTGTGTCCCATTCTATACAAATCTTTCCTTTACCATCTGCTGAACTATTCAGGATTGTGGCCCATATATTTTTGTCTTCATTTTTCACGTTTTCCTTTCTTTTCTTCTTGAAATCCCTTGACTGTTTTAAAATTATATAACAGGTATATAACATCCATTTGCATAGTAATATAATTTGCACTGATTCTACACTGTTAAATATATTACAGGGTATCACTATGGTGGAGAAAAAGACTTCCTGGCATTTTATTGTCTATCACCATCGAAGATGGTCACTCCCAGTTAGTTCAACTATCAAAAAATAACATAATAGAGGAATGGTGATTGATGGGAACATGGAAACTAAAAAGCAACTTTGTTGGGCAGGTACTTCGTTGTTCTGCTCTTCCTGAAATAAGCTTTAGCAAGTCAGTGCCTCCAAAAGCAATAGGTTATTCTTAACATTGACCACCTGCTCCGTTTCTATCACTATTTAAATTTGTAAGGTATTTGTTCTAGCCTTTTCCATGAGACTTTTGACAGACTCCAAGGGGTTCAATCTATTCTCTGTAATTAATACAATTTTGATATCAGATATGACTGGTTTTCATTTGAAAGGGAAATACATTAATTTATCATAGTACTTTTTTTTTTTTCACCTAAGCAATGGGAAAAAATGAGACACTGACAAAGAAGGGGAAAACTTCCTGTGCTTCCACCTGCCCTTCAGGGGTGCTCCAAGCAACATGATTCAAAAAATACTCTTAAAAATCCATCAAGTTCAACATCAATTATCTTCCTGTGGTGTTTTCTTCATCCTGGTGACTGGTGGTACATGATATGGTGCCAGAAAGTCATCATTCTGGCAGCTGGGGTGTTTTTGTTTTGTTGTGCTTTGCTGTTCTAACACTCATCCCGTAAATATTTACTGGGCCATTTGCACCATCTGCCATACAAATGTTAGTCCAAGGAAGAATGGCAGACAGCATGGGATATATGTTAAAGATCCATTTAAAGTGGAACTGCTGGTGCCAGTGGCAGGAAACTATGAGAACAAAGAAGTTAAGCAAGAAATACAGAGAAGAAAAGGACACAGCTTCTGCAGATTTTCTAAAGAATCATCTGTTTCCCAGCATCTCTGACCAAAAGTGGAGATCATGCATTTCACATCCTCCTCTTTCACCAAAACACAGTGAGCATGGAAAATGAAGGACCCATATTTGAGTGGCTTGGCACTAGGAGAAGGCAAACTGGTTTGGTTCAATTAGAAAACAGAGTCTGCACTGATATCTACAATTAAAGATACTTATTTATGTGTCACAAAACCACTTTGGTTTGTGTCTGCTGCTGCTATGTGTTCAGGGACTGCTGTCTGAGTCAGAAGCTGGAGGAGGTGTGATTTAGAGCCAAGCAGGGATCATCTCGTGATATGAGGGTGTTGTTATAAACAAAACACCATGATATGCACTGATGTAATGAAATGTCCGTGTTGACTCAGGCCAAAGAGAAGAACTTGTGATATGATAAGTACCTGGGTTTTTGTCTCCTCCTCAGTTATGTGAGTCAGCTCCTCATTTAATAGAAGTAAAACTCATCATGTTACTGAATACATTTTCTCTTAAGGGAACCAGCATACTTTTGAGTTTCTTTGTTATGCAGGGTATCATTTCAGATGAACGCTCGCAAAAAAGAAAATTTAAAAAAAATTTTTAAAAAAAAAGGACAAGAAAGTACATTTTCCTTTTGTTCAACCCGCCGTACAGAGGAAGGGGAAAAGACCATGATATAGATTTTCAGATGACATGTAATTCACTACAGGTCAAGTAAGTGTACAGTAAAACTTATGGATCTGTGCAACACAAAAGAAACAAAAAAAGATGATTTCCTGGGCATCAGCCACTCACTGTTAGTGTTGCTGCAGCCATACAAAACCCTGTGTACTCCTGTTGCTTGACCTTCAATAACTGTAACAACGATGTGTGGTTAGGAAAGCACCATATTTCACTTTCTTCCATTGTAGCATTCTCCACTGTCATCTGTGATGGGAATGATTGCTGTCAGAGAAAATGAGGTGTCAGGATGCTTGGAAAAAGCATCACAGACATCCATAGTGTTAGGAAATCACATAAACAAACCAACGATGTCATGACCAATGTACATTAATGATTGTTTCAACAGGGGGAAATAAAAACATTTCTCAAAACAGAAAGTGTCTTTCTTTGGCAAAGTGATGAAACGATTACCAGTATCGTTCTTATTAGCAATTCCTGATTACATATTTACAGCTAATATTTGATGCCTTTTCTCAGCTAGTTGCTATTTCTAGACATTTTTCTTCACTGTGATGAAACCAAAAGGCTACCTCTGTGCAACAAGATGCAAAATATGAACCTGCTGGCTCAACACAAGTCATTATGATAATTCACAGACAAAGGGATACTAGTGAGCTGTGTCTTTTCATGTTCAATGAAAAACAAAACCAAAACCAACTAATCCTTCTTATTGGAAGAAAATATAGCAAATAAGAGTTTGGAAAGCCAGGGCTGAATGAACTTATTTACTTTTATTGTCTAAGTAATAATGTTGTTTTTCATGTGCTTGATTGGATTGGGTTAATAATTCTGATTCCGCATCTGCACGACAGTGAGAGAGGAGTTTAATTTTTTCTTTCCCATCCATTGTCTCAGTGAATTCCCTGACTCTCTCAAAACTGGAAAATACAAATTACACTGTCAAAAGGGAGATCAGGCTGGTATTTCTTACTTTCAGACTTCCTTTGCTGCTACATAGGCTATGCTTCCGTGTGTTGGAATGGGGAGTGTTGTATGCTGTATCAGTAATGGAGTTGCTGTCGTGGATTTGCAAAAAGACAGTGATGTGAGTGAATCTGAAACTGTCATCTTTTTATTGTTTGGTAGGACAAAAAGTAATTTTTAACTCAGTCTCATGTGTCATTCAGGTGTGTTCAGCATTCTCTGCAGCACCATCCATCTGCCACCTTCACCCAGCCTGGGGATCGGGAAGCCCACCTCTGCAAATGGAAAGCATACATTAAAAATAATGAATACTTGTTTTGCAGCATTCCAGAGTAATTTTTTTCACTGATGTATATGTGCAGGCTTACTATTCCAATTGAATTTTGGTTCTGTTGTTTAACCTCCATAATAGATATAGCAGCTATCAATTGTTAATCGGTTCATTATAGATGTATGGATTAATCACAGGCATCAAAAAAGGTCAGCGCCCAGCTGTTTCAAATTTAAATTCCAAGTGATGCTACTTACCATGTTGATTTAGTGGCCTCACACTATATTCAGTTCTTTATATCTTGCTATGAGAAGGGTGCATCTTCCTTTCCTTTCAAGCTGACTGACAGTCACTTCCAGGCAGGAGATAGGATCTGCAGCAAACTCACATTCTTGTCTTTCTTGTTTGCCCCAAGTGAGATGAAATTATATAAAAGTTGTTTATTCTCCAAGATCAGTAGTGCTGAGACCGGGGGCACTATTCTCTTATGTGCCACAGGATTGCCAACCGTGAGTCTTTCAGAGACAAAATTTCATATGCTTTTCTGAAAGGAATTTAAAGTTTTGGAAAGATGAAAACATATTTTTGAAGGTACCTTTGTAATGACCAGGAAAATTACTTTCATAAAGGCTGTATTGCTATGTTACAATTTGCAGTGTCTGCTACTGGAACACTATAGATGTATGCAGTGCTTTAAAGGGCCTGTATAGTTTAGTGGTTCACATATATTTTATTTCTCAGAGCAATTGCAATTCCCTGTTGCCTGAGGAACAGGAGAAATTTACAATACTATAATAAGGAATAATTTGTAATTGTGTTTAACTGTAATCTCATACTTTTTTTTTTTCCACTGGTCACCCTGAAGGTAATAATTAATTACAAATAATGTCAGGATGTCAGGAGTGACTTTATGAACTTCTAAGTCATACTTTGACATACAAAATCTGTTGGTTTGCAGTGTCTGCACTCTTGCTTGCTTGCTTGCTTCGAATTTCCTCACTCCCTGTGGATATCTAAGTTGAGCATGTACTGAAAACACATTATATCAAATGCAGATCTCCTCAAAGTTACAAAACATCAGAGCATTCAACCATGTCAAAGCGAGATCCACAACAGGAAAGACAGCATTGTGGAGATCAGGTAGGGTATTCAGCATTTGTTCTGTGCCTGTGCCACTTCTGCATGCTTGTTGTGCCTTTCAGACAGATGGACCTCAGCATAGCTTTGTTTAGACCAGGCCCCAGCATTTATATTTTCTAGGAATGTTCTCACTCTCTTCAGTCATCATCCTGGGGCTTGAGAAAGACCATTCTCACTACCAGTAGTAACAATGGGAGTAACTGAGGATGCAGCCAAGTTTCTCATGTTCAGAGAGTACATGCTATCCATCATCATCATGGGATTTTTAGAAATGTGCTCGCTTGCATTCGCTGGTCGGGCAATGTGGCAAAGTAATCTCATGCCAACAGTGCAGATTTTTGGCTCAGTGCTAGACTTTTCCAAGACCTGTGCTTTCACTTTTAAAGGCAGAAATGTAGAATTGCAGGACTTCTGGCTCAGTTTCCCTTGAGGAGAAACTCGGGATCTGGAATTGATATGCCAGAATGGGATAGGGCTTTCTAAACGGCATGCCAATGCAAAGGAAAAGGTAATTTGTATTAAGTCTTCATGAAGTAAATTAACTGAGTTAGGTTAAGCAGTAGCATTTCTCAGACTATTCTGTTTCCTGATACCAATCAAGCATAATTAATCTGTATATAAATATTATAATTATGAAGGAAGATAAAGATACATTAATTACACCTAGCTGAAAATTATTTTCTGAAATATCTCTTGAGAAATAAGTCCTTTTTCTATGGTTTGAGTTTGTTGGGGTTTTTTTGCTTGGAAGTCAATTTTCATTCATACATCAGAAGATGGGGCAGGTGAGTAAAATAATTTTTTACTTTTTTTTTTTCCTGTATTTTTACCTTGAGTGAATCTAGTCAGTGAGCAAGCCACAGGTGACTCAGAGGATGACTGTATGGAAATGAATGTTGTTTCCGGGAAAAAGTGTTTATGAAGCAGGGGAATGGTAGCCTCAGGTAAATACAACTACTCACATCCTGGTATCTCTGAAGCTCTGGGCTTCAGTCCGATACATATTGCAACCTGCAAGGCAGATCATTTAGCAACTGATGGAAATTGTTAGAGTATGACAATGATGACGTTTGTATTGGCGTATGCCTGGCAGCAAAATATTTTAGTTTCATGCTAAGCATGATCAAGCCAAACAGGAATTGATTGTAAACCCAAGTCAATATTTTGCTGGCAAAAGTAAAGTATTCAATGAGAAGAAAATGACCACTTTTCAGTGAAACGTACTGTGATGTATTATTAATGCAAAGATGATCAGATAAAAATTGAAACTTGGCAAGCTGTCAAAAACTTGGAGTGAATCAAAAATTTATAAAACACTATTGAGTTAAAACAATTCTATTATAGATCCCAGCAATCATTTTTGCTGAAGCGCACTCCTTGGATTATTTTACTGTTGAGATATTAGTATACAAGGATTTAGAGCTTCAAAGCTTCCCTCTCACTTTCTCATTCATTCTCTTCTTTTGGAATGGCATAAAATTAAAAATGAAATTTACACAGTAAATTATTTAGCTTTAGTTCGCATTTGGATTGAATAAGAACAATAGAGTTTAAAATAATGGCAGTACTTTTTCCTTTATGGATTGTATTTTGCTGACTTACATGAAAAATTACTGCTATTACATTCAACCACAATAAATTGCTTTATGAAATCTGTAAACTTAATTTGTGCATGCACTCAACCACTAGCTGCAGACATATGCTTTCAGGAAAGAAAATAACCCTGGTGAAACATTTCTCCGTCTATGGATTTTCTCTGCTTGTGAATGTTTTAAATTTTTAGTATCTGTGTCCTTCTTGAACATGAGATCCATTCTTCTCAAATGCTGGGCAGTAACATTTGGTGGATGCATTCTGAAATGGACACCTATAACCGGCCATGTCTTTCCGAGTGTCTATCCAGTTTTGTACAGGAATTTCTAAACTGCCTACATCACTTTTGCATTTAAGCTTCATTTTTCTTGAAGATAGCTTAAAGCAAGAGATGTCTTGAAATATCAGCTCTTCTGCTAGATTTCATCTTTGTCTGTCTTGCTTAGGAGTAGGTAATTTTTGTTCCCTACAAGTAAGGTCAGCCCTGAAGGTTTGCTAGTTTAAAGAAGTGTAGTTCTGAAACAAATAAAAAACTTCACTTTCTTTCTTGGCACAGGTATCTCAAAGCAGAACATCAGTTTAGCAGGTCCTGTCAGTCGTAGATACTGCAATATAACTGCCATAAATACACAGAAGGGGTAAGATGTTACATGTACTTTCTTCTGATGGGTTTTTGTGAGATTGCTATCTCTTTCAATTTGTATTCATAAATTTATTTCTCTAAGTGATAAGATAGATGCTTTGCAATAATTGACTTTCAGCACTGGGGGAAAGGTATTTGGAAGGAACCCAGAAGATCTTTCTTATAGGTAGCAGTTCTCCCAAAGCTGAGGCACACCATCACAGTAGAGCACAGGCAGGCAGGCTGGCACAGGCAAGTTTTGTCTGTCGGATGCAGCAGAGTTCCTATGCAAAATGCAGGAAGCCCCCTTGACATGATGCTGAGACTGAACTAATGTCCCTGCTTCCCCAGCTGGCTGGCTAGCCATCCTTTGCACCACACTAGCCATGAGTTCCCAGCCCATCTCGACCCGAGTTAACTCGGATGCTGTAGGCTCAGACTGCAAACAGAGCTCACCAGCTTATGCTCGCCTCTCGTTTTAGGAACATGGGGAAAATGAAGACTCTTTGTAGGAATTTGAATAATCTACAGTCTTAAAATGAAATAAATTAGTATTTTCTTCATTTACCAGCTCACCTAAAGTCTGAACACTAGAGCAGCTTTCATCTGCTCACAGACATAATGTAATGAAATCAGAGTTGATAACGATGACCCATGAATTGTTATTTTTAACTTGACATTTCTTTCACATCACTGCAGATGTTTTGAGAAATAGGAAATAAATGAAATTACTTGGTTCTTTTGAACTAACAGTCCATTGTCAGGTTTATCATGTTACAGTGGTAACAGCAATTGCCATAAGTGATTTTTAATGGATAACAGTGCTCATCAAGTTATGATCTTGTCAGATGCAAAAACTAACCAGGTTTAAGTTTCATCAATATTTGAATAGAAAACTGAAGAAAATACTGAGAGCTAAAGAAAACTTTGAGAACAACAGGTTATTAAGAAAAGGTAATAATAACAATAAAACTTATTGCTGTAAATTAAAATTAATTGAACATACTGTTTTGAAAAAAATAATGTGAATGCAGATGTTTATGCAAAATATGGATGATTACTTTGTAATTAAGATGAACAGAAGTTTATAAACACAGTCACAATTACTTAATTTGCATATATATGTGTGTGCATCTATAAAAATATACATCATCAGCTTCATATTCTCCAATCTAGCATTTGCCAGGTGAAAATGTCACACTTAAATTATACACATACACATCAAGAAGAGCCAAGTTCTGCCGTTTAGACATCACATAGAATCTGACATGTAACCAGTAGTTTAAAATCAATAATATAAAAATTTTCTGGCACAGTCCAACAAGCCAGTTGGTTCCTGGATGTGATTATGCTAGAATTTGGCAAGCATAAAAAGGAAACTATCCCTAGATTTTTCAGTCAGACAGAATCATGAGGACTGGAGATAGACTGTGCAAAGAAAGAAAGAAGAGAGGTAGTTATTTCTGCTAATGTACATGAAATAAAATTTTCCTCATTTTAACTAGGCTGAATAAGGGCAAGGGAGTAAGGGCAGCCACAAAGGAGAAGAGAGAGAGTCATGGTACATGACATTCAGTTTAAGACACCTAAATTTAGGTGGCTACATGACTGTATAAATCTGCTCTTCTTGTCTAAGCTTCTACTATGTTCAGTGGAAATTTCGCTGAACCAGGGGAATCAAAAGAGCCTTTTAGCTCACATACCAAGCGGTTTATCAGCCAGATTGCTCCCAGAGACAGTGCTAAGTGTATGGAAAGGAACCTTTTCCTGCACTATAAAGGACCTCTTCTTACAGTAAACCATTATTCAGAGTATTGTTAACAGCTTTCTACCAGAATGCATTGCTTCATAACATTCAGTGCTCTTAATTTACTTTAATTCTTAATTGAGACAACATCTGTATGAGGAAATACCAATGACATGGCTGCAGGATCCCAGGCTTTCCCGAACCCTTCCAGAGCACAGCTGTGAATTTCTGTTTTGAATGTAACTGTTTTTATTTATTTGACCTATAATTTGTCTTATTTGGACTGCTCACTTGAACAGCACTTCACACACGTAAATTTAAACAGATTTTTTTTTATCTGGGGTTTCATAAACACCCTTTGGTCTCAGCGTCTGAAGTCAGCGTCTGTGCTGATCAAGTCAGCAGAAAACAATCTCCTGGAGTCATTTTAAGACTTTCTCTAAATGATGTTGCACCAGTTAGCTAATGATGCATGAAAACGACATAAAACTGGAAATGCTCTTACGAGTGTTTCTGTGTAGTCAAAGCATTAGGATGTCGGCTCTTTGAACTTGAGTGGCATGGTATAGTTCACTTGTATCACTCGAGGCTCAGGTGCGAGTCATCTCCCTCATGCACAGAGCGTGGCATTAAAGCCATGGTGAGATTGTAGTTGTCGGCTTTCTCAGATGCTGTTTCAGGATCATGAATCAGACTTTTTTCAAGAGCAGAAGAGTAGTTGCATGGCCAGAGCTGTCTTCTAACATCTGAGACTAATCTTGGTTCTCTCCATTTTCTACCTGTATTGCAGATAAAGCGGATTTTTCCACAAATGCTGCTTCCGCACAAGGATGCCATCATCTACACCACTGAGTTACTTAGAACTGTGTTGTAGTTTCTTGAACGATCATGCTGGCCTTACTCTCTCCTTCCCCACTCTGCTCCCATCTGGCTGTTATCTGCAGCTCTGGGATGCAGAAGGAGCATGCCGTGGGACTTAGGAGTAGAGTTTTCAGCTAATTAGCATCTTAGCCAGTAAAACATTTGATTCCATAAGGACATGTCAGTAAACCTCGAGGAAGATCTTGTCTGGATTAATATATTTTGGGCTATTTATAATGTTGACCAGTCCATTAAACTATCAGTAATAAGAACTACCAGGTACATTTGAAGCCCCAGTACTTTACAAACCTTTAAAATTACTCCAATGTATATGGTGACCCATTATCTGAATGAGCTCATCACAAATGCAGTGTTTGGTGACTATTACCTCAGTGTGATTTGCTAGAATGCTGGATAATGTGTTGCTTACTTCTGTTAGTTTCAAAAGAACAACTGTAATAATCAATTATCAGCAGGCGGTGGTTTCCTCCATGTTCAAATACATCAATTGCCTGTTGCTGCCAAGCTCTGCTGGGTGCATCACAAATGGTCATAGCCTCCTAGGGTTTCTGTCTCTGGTACTTTACACAGTGAAAATGATTTCTGACCATTTTTACTTTCTGTGCATTCATGTTGGTCCAATAAAGTCTGCTTGTTGTCTGGTCTTTTGCATAATGTCATCTGAGGTGTCTTTATGAATCTTTTCAGACTCAGTGCATTTTAATTGGAGTCTCTGTTTTCCCCTCTTCCTGCACTTGCTCTTTCTCTCAGTCACCTCTGGGTTTTTTCCATTCTAAAAGTCTCTGGTAGTCAAGGGAACTAGTTTCTGTGCAGCTCAGTGTGAGCTTATTATTTCTTTTAAAGACTCACTGCATTGTCACTCTCAGTTTCTCAATTTTTCAGCTCCCATGTTTTGCAGATCTGGTAACCATTAAAGCAGTATGTATGTGTTCTTGTTCTTCCAAATACTTTTCTTTGGCTTTTTGCTTCATTTTTTTCTGTTCTGCATTTTGCACTTCTTTGTAATAGCTCTGTTTTTTATTTCATACATGAGGTGTACTTTCGTAATTCTAGCACTGATCATGGAAATGGCTGTGACACAAAAGAAAGTTTTGTCAAGAATCTCACTTTATTCATTTTATGTAATATAAGAGCAGCCAGACAGAGTTAAGAAAAAAGTATATCCAGCCCAGTGTCTTCCCCCTGGCAATGGCTGACAGCAGATGCCAAAGGATTAGTTTGAAAACCTGTTGCCATCTATGATAATGCTAAAATATTCTCCAAGCATTCTAAGTTAGACAATGGTTTTATAAACCAATACATTGGGGACTTTGAGATAGTTATATTTTACATTTAATCACACACAAAAAAATTTTAGTCTCTTAATTGGACAGATCGCTTTTTGAATCTGTGTGAGGGTTTATGTAAACACCCAGCAATCTGAAGCAAGATATTCTGCAGCTGAAGTAAAGGTTTTGTGAAGAAAAGTTCGCTTTAATTTTGATTTTAGGAACATACCACCCCTGTGTGCCTGTTGATGTTTTCTTGTTCTCATACGGGGAAAAATCACAAATTCCTTCCCAACTGTCTAGCCCTGCCCTTCACAATTTCATAATCTTCTGCCTTGCTCAGTCACTGCTTTTCAAACTCATGTCGTTTTCTAGTTTCTTCCGTGTTCTTTTCCTGATAGTTCTTTATGTTGGCAATTTGGTTTTTTATCGTAACTTCACCTTGCTAATATTTTCAAAGAATTTTCTGCTTATCCATTAGGAGCCTAGGAGGGTCCTGAGGGGTAATATCAGACAAAATTGGACAATTATGTATCAAGTTTTTCCTCATTGTAGACTTCTGATTGAGTTCTGATGCCCAGTCATTCAGCTTTAAGTGGTCCTTATATTGTTTTTCACTGTTGGTCTTCAACTTTCCTACTCCGAATAACCCAGTATTCTCAGGAAACTTTGTCAGTTCATTGCCCATACTCTGTTTCACAGCTTTCAAAGTGTAAACAGCATGGCTTCCAGCACGGGCCCTGTGGGACTCCATTGGTGACCTCCCTCTGCTGTGAAAATTGGCCATTTACTCTTACTCTTTATTCCAATTGTTTAATCAATTGTTTATTCATAAAACCACCTTCCTTTTTATCCAACACCCATTTAGATACTTTAGGAACCTTTGTGGAAGAACTTTGCTGAATGAGTTTTGGAAATCTGTGTAGACTTTATGAGCCAGATCTCTTTTATCCACACGAATGAAACAAGCAGCTTTTAAAGTGTGAATAATCTGACCTATTTTCCAGTCACCTACATTAGGATAAAATGATGTTACCCTTGGAGTGTTTATTCACTCCATTGACTTGAGAGGGAATCTAGACATACAGCCATTGGCTTCACTGAGTTTTCCACTAGACACCACAGGTATCCCTGCCTTTCTGTATAAAATGCATAAGGACATATGTCTACAACTTCCTGGCCCACGGATCATTTAGCCATTGCTGTCCCATGGAATTAATCTCTTCTATCCAAAACCAGTTTTCCGAAATAGCTCTTGCTCCAAGACTACTTTTCTGAAAAAGCTCTTGCTCCAGAGTACATCCATTTTTTCCACGTCGTACCTAAGTTCTGTAATTTTTGTGACACTATGCATTACTTTTCTTTGAATGCTCACCAAAATGGAGAATTCCAAGGAGGTGTTATGGTTTTACCCCAGTTAGCAACTAGGCCCCACACAGTCACTCACTCCATATACCAGTCTGGTGAGATGGGGGAGACAATATAAAAGGGTAAGAAAGAAAACTCATGGGCTGACATAAAGACAGTTTAATATGTAAAGCAAAAGCCAAGTGCACAATAAAAGCAAAACAAGAAATTGATTCACCATTTTCCATGGGCAGACAGGTGTTCAACCATCTCAAGAATGCAGGGCTCCATCACTTGGGAAGACAAATGCCATCATTCCAAAATTCTCTCCCCTTTCCTTCTTCTCCTCCCCTTTCCTCCTCCTTCTCACAACTTTATATACTGAGCACCATGCAATATGGTTTGGAATATCCCTTTGGTCAGTGTGCTCAGCTGTCTGAGCTGTGTACCCTCCCAGCTTCTTGAACGCCCATAGCTTCTTGCTGGTGTGGTGTTGCAAGAAGCCAAAAAGGCCTTGGCTCTGTGAAAGTGCTGCTCAGCAATAACTAAAATATCTCTGTATATTGCTGAAAAAACTATGTAGTCCAATACTAACTACTCTGGAGAAAATTAACCCTACCCCGGACAAAACCAGCATATCAGGACAAGGAAAACTACTAGATAAACAGTAATGGGACTTTGAAAGACTGAATTCTTTCTTATCAGCTCAGGTCCATACACCTGAGCAAAGAGGAAGGAGTAGGATCCCAAGACACTTCCTTTATGCCCCCGAGGGTTTTTCTCTGGCAACTTGTCACATAACACTGTCTAAATACATGCACTTTACATTGTTTAATGCTTATTTTTGAAATTATGGGGCTTGATTTTACACTGTATTTTTGGTTTCTCCAGCTTGTTACTTTTCACATAGAATAAATTCTTTCAGCTTGACCCTTTTCCATGAATGAAAAGGTACCGATTTACATGTTCAATGTCTAGCTAGAATATTCCATCTGCTCAAAAAATGTGAGGGAAATATTGATATATTTGCCAGATATTCTTATTGGAACAGAGAAATTTAATTCATTACATTACTGTAACAACCTACTACAGGCAATTTGACCTCGTTAATATATTTGCTATAGATGTTTGAGAGTTTCTATATTCAAAGGTTTCAAACAGTTGTTAGAATTAACCCAATGGGTTTTCCTTTATGTTAATGATATTAATTATTAGAACTCAAATAACTATATTTCTCTGTCTGTATCATCTTAGCACAGTAATCCAGTTTTATGGAACAGTTTGGTTGGCTGCATTTCTACTGATAAAGAATTTGTCTGGGACAGCATCTTCATTCTTCTGATCCGCTCTCTTTTGTGTTTTCATTTTCCTAATAGTGGCTGCTTATTTACATTTTTTCTTCCTTAGTCTGCTAAGTCAATTATTTAATATGGTTAATTCTTAAGTATTTTCTTCTGTTTCTCAGATCATATAGTAGCACCTATTTCAAAAGCTTGCTGGCAGTTTGTGATTAGAAAATTTTAGTGTGAATAAGCTTAAAGTCTTACATGTTGTTCTTAGGCAACCACTACAGCTGTCCTTGGTTTAGACTAAACGCCTATAATTCTATAGCTAATTAAATTAAATCTTTGAATGCCCTATCTCTAGACTTAACTATTAGACCACTTTAGAAATATGAATATTTTAGGGGGTTAAAATTAGCAATGTATCTGGGGATTTTATTATGCCTCTTTTGAAATACATAACATTATTTAAATCCAGATTAATATGTCTAGCAGCAAGTCCTTCGGTATTTCTGACTTGTTCATCACAAGGCCTTGTTCTAGCATTTGGATACTGTTGCTTTTGCCCATGCTTCCAGACCAGACTCACCAAAATGTCACCTATTTTTGACCTCGGCCTTGCTCTCTTTCTTGATGATATTTCTCCCTCTCTTGTTTGTATTAGAATGCTGAGTCATCTCTTCTGCTTTTGAGCCTCAGCAATGGCTGTGGAGCCCAGGTCTTCTACCGAGGCATGTCTGGTGGGTGCCTCCTTGCTGGAATAGACATCACTGCAGCCCTCCAGACTCCAGCACAAGGACCTTTTCTTTGTCACAGTCAACCCTGTGATTACTCCCTGGAATACCTGTCACTTTCTACTCTTTCCCCACATGCACAGGACATGACACAAAGTCCCATCACACTGTCCCAATATCAGAAGGTGGTTTCCTAGAAGAGGAACAGTTCCCACAAATGGAACATCAGGATAGATCTTTACATACAAATCCTGTCACATCCCATTTCTGCTTTTTTTGACAAAGCAGGCAAAGGCTGGAGGAAATGGTGGCTGGTTGCTGCCATGTTTGTCATGGCTGAATTGGAGTCATGAAAAGATGGTCTTAGTTTCCCTCTGTTCCACAGGAAACACGTTGCAGAATGGGGAGATAAACACAGGTCACTGAAATGCCCAACAGTGTCTTGGTTTGTAAGACTGAATGTTTCCACTGTGATGATGAACTGCCTTTCAAATGAGCTGCAAAGCAGTTAGCTTGCTCATCTACAGTCATTAAAGATCCCAAGATTGCTTTTCATGAGCTTCCAGTAGTGTTACTTAACTAAGTGTCCTGGCTGCAGTCCAGCCTGGCTTACTGTAGACCACATCTCTAGACTTCCATCATTTCAGCTGTGTAACATAAGCAATGACTATATCTCACTCAGCACTGTTGATACTGCTAAAGAGTTACAAAGGTTTGTTTCATAATCACTGTAAGGCCATGAAGTGAAGCAATCCTTTTATATAAATCCTGTTTGCAAAGTATAGTCTGTCTGCATTTCCTGCAGTACTTTTCATCATTTTTACTATCATTATTGACATCATGTCTGTTCATACATAATCACATGGACTAAGGAGTTCTGTGAAATGCCAATCTTCTGCCTTGGACTTGAAATTGATTATATACACAGATGTCAAAGTCATGTTTCAATGATATTTATTTTGGAAAATCTGCATACAGACAGAAAAGGATGGATAATTTTGATTGTTTTTCTGACTCTCAGACAGGGTTCTTACAATTTTCTGAGCACCTCTTGGGAATTTTCTATTCATTTTCATATTATAGAAGCCATAAGGTCTGAATTAATCTCCCTTCTCTGCTGGATGGTCCTCTTCAGACAAGCCATGCCAACGTTAATAAAACACTGTGTATGTGATCCTGGACATTCATATCCGCAGTTTCTGAGGTTTAGCTGGTCTATTTAGTCATAATACAAGTTTCATATGGTCAATAAACTACACTTTTCCATTCTTTGTTGCAGGGACAGGGCTGTGCTTTCAACCGTACTCTTTCTTAGGGAGGTAGTTCAGGAAACAAAACCCAAAAGTTTACAGCCTGCTTGGCTGTAACACAGACCAGTCACACCTTTGGCCAGCATTGTTTGCTACATGTATTCTAACCCCAGAACACACACGCTTTGTATTTGTACTTTGTTTTTAAAGTACTTCATGTTCATTTTGTGAAAGTATTGACTCCATCTGACAGTTTTACAGTCTGCTCTTAAGCACCAGGAAGATACTCATCAAACTTCTTAAGAAGTTTTGCCCATGTTCTATGCAGAAACTGTTGCCTTCCTCTGCTTGAAATAACATTCAGGTTCAACTTCAGTTTCCTCCATGGATTTTTTCCCCTGTTCTGTTTTTGTGTGCTGATTCCAAAGCCAGGATAGTTCTTTTTCAGATAAGTAGAGAGGGCAAAAATTACTGAAAGCACAAGTCCATCAACTGACTTCAGTTCCTTGCCTTCTTTTTTGTTAAGACTGTGTAGCGTGTCAACACCAGCTTCAGCTATAAAGCCCTCTGTGCAGCGAGCTGTTTAGCAGTAGGGATGAATACTGAAAGCAACAGGAGTACCCTCACTATCAATAAATGGCTTAAGAGTTGGTGCCAACAGATGAATTTTGGGTTCTTTGATCGTGGGGCAACCTTTACTGCACCTGGTTTGCTAGACACAGGTGGGCTACATCTGTCTAAAAAGGGCAGAACTTTTTCAGCCTATGTGTTGGCAGGACTCATTGGGAGGGCTTTGAACTAGGTTTGAAGTGGGAAGAGGATGGAAACAGGCTCTCTTGGGGGAATATTGAAGGTGATGAACTTATATCAAAGGTGAATTCAGCAACCCAGCTGAGGTGCATGTATTTTAATGTGCAGAAGTATGGGCAACAAAGAAGAAGAGCTAGAAGTTTTGGTACAACAGGAGAGGTACGACATAGTTGCTATCAAAGAAACATGGTGGGATAACTAATATGACTGGAGTGTTGCATTGGATGGCTACACACTCTTCAAGAGAGATAGGCAAGGGAGAAGGAGTGGAGGGGTGGCCCTATGTATTAGAGAGACTCTTGACACCATGGAGCTTGAGATTAAGGATGATCAGGTTGAGTGCCTAGGGGTAAAGGTCAGAGGGACAGCCAACAAGACTGACATCATGGTTGGAATCTGTTATAGGCCACCTAACCAGGAGGAAAGAGGTTGGTCTATTATTCTATAAGCAGATGGAGGAGGTCTCAAGATCAGCAGCCTCTGTTCTTCTAGGAGACTTCAATCTGCCAGATGTTTGCTGGGAATTCAATACAGCAGATAGGAGGCAGTCCAGAAGGTTCTTAGAGTGTATTGAGGATTGCTTCTTGTCACAACTGATCAGTGAGCCTACCGGGGCGAGGATATTCTTGACCTGCTGTTCACTAATAGGGAAGGGCTGGTGGGGAATGTGGTGGTCAAAGGCTGTCTGGGGTGCAGTGATCATGAAATAATAGAGTTCTCAATAAATAGTGAAACAAGGAGGGGCATCAACAAATCCTCCACACCAGATTTCTGGAGGGTAGACTTCAGTTTATTCAAGGAACTAACCAGGAGAGTGCCTTGGGAAACAGTCCTTAATGACAGAGGAGTCTAGGAAGGCTGGATGTACTTCAAGAACGAAATCTTGGAAGCATGGGAACAGGCTGTCCTGGTGTGCTGTAAGATGAGCCGTAGGAGTAGCTGGCTGTCCTGGATAAGTAAGGAGCTTTTGAATGAACTAAGAGAAAAAAAGAGGATGTACCGCCTTTGGAAAGAGGGGGATGTAACTCAGGTAATGTTTAAAGATGTTGTTAGGTCATGTTAGAAAAAAATGAAGAAGTAAAAACCCAGTTTGAGCTTAAACTGAACACTTCTGTAAAGGATAATAAAAAGTGTTTTTATAAATATAAATATGTTTTTATATATATTAATGGCAAAAAAAGGAACAAGGACCCACTCTTTATTAGATGAGGAGGGAAGTATAGTTACAGAAGATGAGGAAAAGGCAGAGGTACTTAGCACCTTCTTTGCCTCCATTTTCAACAGTAAAACAGATTGTCTACAGGACAAGTGCTCTCAAACAGGTAGACACAGTCAGGGATCAGTATAGCCCCCCTGTAATCTAGGAGGAAGATGTTAGAGATTTACTGATCCAACTAGATCCTCATAACTCTATAGGACTTGATGGAATCCATCCTAGGGTGATGAGAAAATTGGCAGATGAGCTTGCTAAGCCACTCTCTATCATTTATCAACAGTCTTGGCTTACTGGAGAGATCCCAGATGACTGGAAGTTGGCCAGTGTGACACCCATCTACAAGAAGGGCTGGAAGGAGGATCCAGGGAATTATAGACCTGTCAGCCTGACCTCAGTTCTAGGCAAAATTATGGAGCAAACCAATCACACTGCACCTACAGGATAATAAGGAGATCAGATCTAGTCAGCACGGATTTAGGAAGGGAAGGTCCTGCCTGACCAACCCAATTTCCTTTTATGATCAGGTAACTCCCCTGGTTGATGAGGGAAAAACTGTTGATGTAGTGTACCTGGATTTTAGCAAAGCCTTTGATACCATCTCCCAGAGTAAACTCCTGGTAAAACTGGTGGCTCATGGCTTGGAGAGGTTTACTTTGCACTGGGTTAAGAACTGGGTGGATAACCGAGCTCAGAAAGTGGTGGTGAATGGTGCTGCATCCAGTTGGTGGCCGGTCACTAGTGGGGACCCCCAGAGTTCAGTGTTGGGACCAGTCCTGTTCAATATCTTTATTGATGATCTGGATGAGGGGATGGAGTCCATCATTACTAAGTTTGCAGATGACAACAAGCTGTGAGCAAGTGTCAATCTGTTAGAAGGTAGGAGGACTCTCCAGAGGGACCCTGACAGGCTGGATAAGATGGGCTGAATCCAATAACATGAGGTTTAACGAGTCTAAGTGCCAGGTTCTACACTTTGGCCACAACAAACCCCTGCAGAGCTATAGGCTGGTGACAGAGTGGCTGGATAGTGGCCAGACAGAGAGGGACTTGGGAGTACTGGGAAGTACTTGGGAGTTGATAGGAAACTTAACATGAGCCAGCAGTGTGCCCAGGTGGCCAAAAAGGCCAATGGCATCCTGGCCTGTATCAAGAATAGTGTCATCAGTAGGACTAGGGAAGTTATTCTTCCCCTGCACTCAGCACTGGTTATGCCACAGCTCGAGTACTGTGCCCATTTCTGGGCATCTCAGTTTAAGAAAGATATTGAGATGCTTGAACGTGTCCAGAGAAGGACAACGAGGATAGTGAAGAGGCTGGAGGACAAGCCCTACGAAGAGCCATGGAGGGAGCAGGAGTTATTTAGCCTGGAGATGGCTCTGGGGTGACCTTATCGCTGTCTACAATTACCTGAAAGGAGGCTGTAGCCAGGTGGGTGTTGGTCTCATCTCTCAGGCTGCCAGTGACAGAACGAGAGGACACAGTCTTAAGCTGCATCAAGGGAGGTTTAGACTGGGTGTTAGGCAAAACTTTTTCACAGAAAGAGTGATTTCCCACTGGAATGGGCTGTCCTGGGAGTTGATTGAGTCAGAGTTCCTGGATGTGTTTAAGAAGAGACTGGATGAGATACTTAGTCCCATGAGTTAGATGACGGGATAGTGTTAGGTAATAGGTTGGACTGGATGGTCTTTTGCAACCTTGTTAATTCTGTGATTCTGTTTGAGATGATCTGATTTTATGTCCTTCATTCATCATTCATAATCCATTATACCATTGCTTTATGATATGACTGCAATAACATCTAAGACTTGTTTGGATTATTAATTTTTTCCTGAGAGTTATTTCTTTCCTTGGATAAAGATTTTGAAACTTTTCTGCATAAGAAGTTATTTTTTTCTTACTATCCTGCTCCAAATGTATTTCTTATATTAGAAAGAAGTGTGAGTTAATATTTGAGAATTCTCAATAGGACTTTTAACTTTCTAAAACCCTGACAAAGCCGCCATGGCATTGACAGTCTGCCTTTTTGTTATACACACTCAAAAAATTTCTAGAAATATCCATTCCTATTAAATGAAATCAAATATTTGTTGTATATACTCACAGAAACATGCTATAGAAATTGCAATATATAACCAACTTGAGAAAATTAAATTGATCAGTACTACATACACTAGATTATCAAAGTTTAATTTAAAAATCAAAGCTTAATTTAACAAAAAATCGCTAAAAAGAAAGGGCCATAAAACCAAAACATACATTCCCCTTGTCACGATCCTGTTATTGGCAGATGCCCCAGGCAACTCTGCTTTCTCTGTCTTGAAAAGTGAAACTATTACCCTAGAGCACGGTGTCTGAACAGTTCTCAGGTCTCAGAAAAACTCCAGGGCAGCAGATCCATCTAACAGGGATGTGGAGGAGAGGGCAAGGAGTTCCAAATCTCACCTGCAGTTCTCTTTTATTAGAAACCTGAACACTTGGGTCCATGCTTCAGTTTCCATACTTTCTCCCAGTGGGCAAAGGGAGTAAATCAGCATTTCAGGGCTACAGACACAACCAGCTCTGTCTGTTCTTTTGTACTGTTTGTCGTCTCAGCAGAACAGGCCATGCTGAAAGCCAGGGATGAGCATGGGCCTTTGTGCCAAGTAATGGCAACAATTTGCTCTTAACACCATATTTCTTCCATCGGCACTTTATGCTCTATCCTTCCAGAGAATATGGATCTGCTTTCTTCGATCCATCTCCAGTAATTTGTGATGACACCAGATACCATGGTGGGGAGAGCAAGCGTGACCCTACTCCCTACTGACCCTGGCTCCTGCCTAGCAACAGCATCCTCCGAAATGCTGGTCATGTGCTCTTCTTCCCCTTGATGGAAGAACAAATGCTAATATTCTTCACATGTGACTCCAGAAACTGAATAATAGGAGCTGACCTGATCATTAATGTCAGGATCACAAAGTCTCAGGAGTTTAGTTGCTAGCATAATGCATCATTACGTCGGTCAACCAAACTCCTTGCTTGCTGTTTGCAGGCACATTAAATATAAATAAGAGAACTAAACAAACAACTGAAAAATAGTCTAATTAAATTGTGCAGTGGGATAGGCTCATGGTTTTTAGAGCTTTTAATTCCCCATGAAAAAATAAAAATTTATTCTCTTTCCTTCTTTTTCGTGACATTTGTTCTCATCTAGAAAGGCTAAAAGCAGCTGGTGTTGGCTTACTGTTAACAAAAGACTTCCGTCTGTGAATCTGCCTGCAAATGCCTTTGCAGGGTTAAGCAGAGCATCTGCAGGATCAAAACAAGACTTAAAACAAAAGTGAATATGTTTAAACTACGTTTGTTTGCCCACTGATCTCCACTGCAAAATAACCCCCACTGCCTGGAGAGGTCCTTTGCTCTCAGGCCTGGAAAAGAAAAGGAGTCAGGGACACAGAAGACAAAGCAAGGCATGGCCTGGCACACTGCCACTGTGCCAGGTCCTCTTCTCTGTCCAGGCTGAAGATTATGCTCAGCTGTAAGCATGCCTTTAGGAAAACAGCATCACTACTCACAGGCTGAAAGATAAGCAGATGACTAAGTGCTGTATAAACCAAGGTCTAATTGGGAGTTCTTGTATTTCTTCTGTATGAAGTGTTTCCTTTACAGGTTTTACAAAAGTTAAAAGTGACAGACTCCATAAGCAGCACTTACAGTCTTTTAGCTTTCAGTGCTCCTTCTCACTTGAAGAATCTGTCAAACAACTTTCTTCAGCTCTAGTCATCTGCACTTGCCCCTAAAGAAGTATCTATTAATTTTTTTATGATGTGTAAATAATACATTTCTGTTAAAAATTACAGTTTTCACAAACAATGCCCCAGTCCCTGGATTTAGCTCCAGAGAGGTATTTCATGGAAAACACCTTCCAGTCACTCTGCTTCTGATTGTAGTAGCAGATCTGAAAAATGGCCACTTGTCACATAGGCCTCCAAGCACATGTAATATCCCCCTTCTCCCAAATCTAAGCATTTGAATTTCATTGCCTTATATAATCCGGTATCTTTTTTTTTCTTTTTGAAGAAAAACACATATTCTGAAAAATGAGCGACTGAATATTTCCCTCTGGATTCGGGTTGATAAATATTAAAGTATGGTAGCAGTTCTTATTTGCAGAGAAGAAAAAAGACACTACTCCAAGCTCCTGATCCATACTGGAAAGTTTATTTTATTTAGCAGAGATGAAAATTGCGCTGGAGACATCAACACCTTGGTAGCCTTGAAGCATTTTTGGCACCCTCCAATCACAGGAACCGAATCGAGAGACTGCCCTATTGCTGTGCTCACTTTCTGTCCTAACAGGTGTATCAGGAAACATTTGCCAAAAAGGCAGAGAATGGTGCATCTCTGATGAGCCAATGGGTGCCATTTGGCCAGAAAAGTAGCTAGATGATAATATTATGTAAAAACACAAGCAAAATACAACCTTGTGTGAATCTCTGAATGCTGGGGTTTTTTTCCTGCATTCTACAGCCTCTGGAAAATATTAGAATTAGGCAATATATTTTATAACACATCAGCAGCCATTTTTAGAAAAGAACACATTGTCTAGGACATAATGTGAAATTGTCCATGAACACCCAAACCAAAGCCCTCTTTTGGTCTTTTATCAAAATGCATAACATTCTGAAATTCCCTAGCAATGGTGTTTCTAAAAATAGACTATTTAGGCTATCAGCACAGAGTATTCTGTTAACCTTTTCAAAGTGTTTGCAAATGACAAAATTGTTCCCATTTTAATTAATGGCATTACACTGAGGAATATGAGGGAAACATACCTAAAGGCTCTGACAATAATTTTGTTACTAATATATTCCCCTGGTCTGCCTTTGAACTCTGTCATTCCTTGCCTTGCAGCTGTGTTTAATGAGTGGTGAGATTATTCAAATGAGCCCCTAGCAAAACGTTGTTTTCTTAGTTGCTAGATCTTGAGAAGATATCTCCTGCCAAAGTCAGTAGGTAAAACCTAAATGGCAAACTTAGCATTGAATTCAATTTTATGCTTAAGGGTTTGTAAGCACCTTTGTACCCTATAAATATAATTGTACTTGGTTGTGATGGAGCTGAACTCTACTTAAAGCAGCTGACAATAAGCCAGCAATAAAACAAAGGAAGAAACAGCTCAGCCTGTCACTGATGAGTGAGAAGCCAAATGTGACTGTACTTATGCCATGGCATACAGGCTTCTGTGAGTATATTGCAAAGAGAACTTAAAGGATGTGCAAATGGAGTAGATTTGTATATGGGAGATTGTTATCATCTGTTATTTCCCATTCTTAACCACTGGATTTTGTCCCTGAAAGAGAAAAGGGTGGCAGAAAGAAATTTAATTCTGTCTGAAGACAGATTGTGAAAAGACACTTTCCAGCATGGAAAAAAATTAATAAAGTCCAATTTAAAACTGATAAATAGTCAATTCAGTATGGTGGGATTAAGGATTTTTCCTAAGGAATTTACAGGGAGATAAGCATCTCATGAATAAATAAATTCAACTGCAGCACACAAAGTATTTATTGATTCACAACCCATTTGTTTGAGAGTTTGCCCCTGAGGAGCAGAAGGTACCCTATTATTATTGATAATATAAGAGGTACACTTATATTCAGAAACGACAAACTACATTTAAATGATGTCTCGGGGTTAGAACAAGAACCCACTAAAGCCAGGAAATTCAAAGTAAGTCTGACACTATGTCACACTGCATGGTGTCAGGAAAAATGACAGTCATGTCTTTGCATATTTTGGCTTCTGTGGTTTATATCTCAATTTTAATGGCATAGAAGTGGCATATCATTTCCTTTTAAATTCATTTTTGTTTTACTTCATCATAAATACAAAAGAAAATTGCAGGACTGAAAAAGGAAGGAAGCCACAATAGCTCTACTTCACCTGTCTGTGATAGAAAGGACTCTACAGCTTGTTTAAACACATACTTTCTAAACTGATTATTATTAGTTGCATGTTTTCCTGGTTAAACAATTACTGATAGCATTTGCAGGCAAATAGAAACTTATGAAGAAGCTTTTAGAGAGGACAGGCAACAGAAAAATAAGGCTTGTAGGGAAATCAGTGAATTCACATGAGTGTGACTCAGTGTGCTGGGACTTACAGCTTTTTTCAAAGACAGATTTTTATTTTTTTTCCAGTTAGCCCTTTTGCTAACATCTTCTGGGGGAAAACACCTTGAAAATGACACCCACCATGCTGGAGACTCAAATGTCACATTGTTCTCTACCTTGAACAGCAGCTGTACAAAGCCAGGGCAGCTGAACTGGTTCATACTATCTTCACTGGGGAACGTATACCCTCACTTGGTGACAGTCTCACGGGAGATCTTGTGAGAGACCTTTGATCTTTTTGTAATTCACATCCTTGAAAGAACAGGAAGATCTCCTACTTGTCAATTAGCGGTGCTGTACGTGTATTTTCCTTGTGGATGGAAAAGGTTTAGCTAAAACAATGCTTTCACAGGTAGAGGAAAACCCACATTTGCATCTCCTGTGCAATTTGCGTTTACTGGGAAGCAATTCATGAAGCTTAAATTCTAATTGGTAGGAATAAGTTATATTTCTAATCCTTTTCATTTGTGTAGCTGACAAGGGCATCCTTGGTTACACAGACTCTTACCCTTCTGTACGTCAATTCCTGACTCCAAACAGGAAACCTAGAAATTACACTCCAGGTTAACTTCCAGGCAGCAAGTGGGGAATGCCATGCTTTAGGAAGGGTAATTCGGGAATGACGTACTATCTAATGGGCTGACATAATAAGTATTTGACATGCTATTTCTCATGTATGTGACAAAACTGACAACCTAGACCCTTTCTTAACATAGTTCAGTAAAAGATGTAAGAAGAAAAGACATAAAGTAGACACCCAGGTGAGGAACATCTGTTTGAGCACGGGGCTTGATAATTACATTTCCCTCAAAGGTATCCCAGGAGAGGTTTTGTCTTCAAAAACAAACACGATGTACATACATATTTTGCCCACAGTGGGCAAATTCATAGGTAGAAACTCCTCTGAGATATCTGAGTTGATAAAGAACCATTATACTAATAGATTTTTTAAAAAAGTTTGAAGAAGTAAAGCCACACATGTGAAGAATTTCAGATGACCATTAATAGTTTGAACTTGGCTAATTTATGAAGCTGACAGAAATTCTCACCAAAAAAAATGGAAATCTGGTGCAGCTGAGATCTGTTTGATCTGTTTATTGGAAGCAGGGAGGGAGATAATATTATTTGAAGTCAGTTTTACAAATAATTTCTGCTCTCCTAGACTTGGTCAGCATTTCAGCATGTGACTAATAACTAGGCTCATAGACAGAGCCTGCCTTTTTTTTTTTAATCCCTGATACCCTTACAGTGGTAATCATGCATCTTGTCAGTTGTTATAAAGACAAATGTTCTCCATTGCTGTACTGTCAGCGCATTTCAGTACAAGCAGAATGGTAGCACAGCACACCTGTTAGATGTGTGGAATATACCATTTGTCTTGTCATAGCTGCAGAATCAGGTATACTTTGAGATGACAGGATCTTCAGTGCAGAAAAAATTTAGGTCTGCTCTTTACACTGCTGTTGACCATTCTGCTGCTATCTGTGCAATTCTACAAGGCTCTTCAATAAGCTATTAAAAAAAGGAGAGTTTCTCTCCAAAACTGCTACTTTTACATGCAGAAAAAAACCTTGCCTTATAACTTGGCACATATCAGTTAAAAAACAAGTGAGCTATATGCTCGTTATTAAATACACAATGAGACTTGGAGGCGGTTCATGATCATGACCTTTCTTCTTTTATTATAGCTTTTGAAGAAACAGATGGAGTTTAACTTAACTATTAACATAAATTGCCATATGGAATAAAATACAGCTGATTATTATATTAACACTGATTTTAATACGTTTCATCATGTTATTGGAGCTCTAGTTGCCAAGTTATTCTGTTCAGCATATTCATTCGAGATATTTAATGTTGTATCTTACAAATTGAGATCCTATTACAAACATATGGTGTATAAATAGATTTTGCCACCTGGTGACTGTTAAAAATCTGTAAGGGAGAGATTGCCATAGCGTTAACTCCTCCCTGCTGGAAGTCACTTTTCCAATTGCAGACATTTAAAAAAACAATAAGAGGTGGAAACTCTTGATTTGCTGATGTGACAATGGGTTAATTGTGCTAATTGCATTGTAGTACCTGCTCAGTTTAACATCTTTCCCTGTAGTGATTGTCTTGGGAGTCAAATTGTTTTTAAATTAGTTTGTCACTTGAATGCATCTGGAACTTTGTGATTAGGGTTGTAGAAACAGAGGTGATGTTTAAGTTACATAAGGGTTCCTTCCACAATCAATCACTGCCTCATCTTAGATCTATCTAAGAAGGTTCCTGCGCACATAAGAATACACTGATTGAGGTAATGAATGAGGTAAGCTAGCTGCTTGCTGGCTGTGAACAATTGTATTTCTTTCTACCAGTGAATGCTGTACAGAATATTTGTGGTCTTTTTGGTTTCTCAAGTCACACCCATGACCTCCATGAGTCATGGTACACCATGAAATGAACAGATAAAAAAAAAAAAAAACCCTCTCCTAAATTTTAAAAATGTTTACTTAGTCATGTTGCTCTTGTCTGTCTTACAAATAAAGAAATAAGGCAGCAGATCCTATTCATCGACCATTCACGCCAACAGATGAACTTTTATGGACCATGTATCAGGCATGGGGATCTGGCATCTTGCAAATGTGAAGGAAAACATTGTTACTCATGGCAGCCTTTTCAGCTCTGCCTGACAGAAAGTACCTACAAATATAAGTCCTGTGGGCTTGTTCTTTTGCTTATAGATTGGCAAATGTATTAAAATGTATGTGTGGGTTAGTGAGAAGGGGATGAGGCTACTAGAAAAGTTATTTAATTAATAGGACAATTTTTAAGGAAGTAGCTCCAATGGTAATTGGTGATCTTGAAAAAGGTAACAGTACCTGTGCTCTGTAATGACCTGAGAACCATAAATGCTGAAGATAGATGGGTAGACATGATAGGAATATAGTTACTTCAACAGTGTTATAGGGGCCAAATAAAGGGCAAGTAATTCCCTAGGGAGAAAACTGATAAAAGGAATCAGGGAAGATTGATGGAAGGAACAAGAAATGGGTTATCTGAAATTTATTGCGGGCCTGGACAGTATTTGCTGTGGATAGAGTGGAAATATGAAAGAGAATTGAGTGCCAGTAACAGCCAAAGTGGAAGCAGATAACAGGGAAAGGAGACTGAATGGAGAAAAATGTATAGGTGGGAGCTGAATCTACGAAAGACAAGAGTAGGAGGCTGGGACATGGAGGATCAGTATCTGAGTGGGACATAGGTGTGTGAGCTCTAGGGCCATGTGAGGATGAGCAGTGAAAAAAGGAGCAAGGACGAACAGGGATGCTGAGCAGTGTGAGCAGGCTATGGATGTAGTGAGCTGTGACAGGGACAGAGGCATGAACTAACAGCTTAGCAACATTCTTAGCATGATGGGGACAAGGGGTAGGAAGATTTCTCTCAAGCCTCTATGCAATTCTGAGGTGATAGTGCCTTTGGCCATGGCTACACAGTGCCTAATTGAAAAGTTTTTGCCTTAGGTAGAGATTGCTGAAAATACAGGGATTGCTGGCAGTAAAAGATAACGCAATAGTAACACAGATATGTGAATTCTCTCCCATAACATCCTTAATTCACTTCACAGTCATTGTGCTTAAACCAGCTATTCCAGATGACCAACAGGAGAACTATGGAAAAATTACTGAAGCATTTTGTAGCTAAAGGAAGTATCAGGGGTGCTTTCAGGGCAGGAAAAGACACAGAGGACATGTTAGGCCATTCGTGTGTCCCATACAATGCACTTATGTCCAGTTGCTGCATCTACAGCAACTTCTGTCCTTGATAGCCAATGGTATTTGATCTTTGGGTTTCTTTGGCTGTTAACCAACAACTGAAAGTCTAATGATCTGATCATCCCCAGAAATTGTCTTAACTTTGGAATAATCACATCTCTCGCTGTGTATTCATCTTTCTGTGGGCAAACATAATTTGACTGCTACAAGTTATTAATTCATTTTCTTGCCTGCTCTGGACCTGGTTGTTTTCCCTTGGCTAGGATTTTTTTACATATAGGTGCACATTAATCCTGCAGCCTTCTGTTGTGGTACTAAAGCTATTTGTTCTTCCTTTGGAAATGTGTAAATCAAAATAAGTATGGTAACCTTACAAACAGGGACATAGACAAGGCAGAGTTGTTTAACACTTTCTTTGCCTCTTTCTTCAACACAGGTGGTGGACCAAGGGGGTCTCAGTGTCCTGAGCTGGAGGGCCATGTCTGGGAGAATGATCAACCCCCAGTCAATTCTGAAATTCTGCAAGATCTGCTTCTTCAACTGGATCCCTACAAATCAATGGGACTTGATGGAATTCTGATGCCTTAAAGGGTATGCTTAATATTTTTAAGAATTCACTTTAGCTAGGTGTCTAGATAACTTAGAATATTAAAGGATAGAAAAGCCTGTGTTCCTGTGTGTTTGCATTCTTGTGTGTAGATAAGTGAGGTACAAGACAAAACACAGTTAAGCTTCCAGGCCATAAGTGACATAAGTGGGGTTAACTAATAAGGGACAATTCTGTTAGATGTTGGGGAACATAGAAGTAAGATGGACTTTAATTAGATAGTATGAGAGATGAGTGCTCAAAATGTTATAAAAATGGGAAGATTGTTATGATTTTTCTCTTTAGATCACCGGCCATTGGCCAGTAAAGCTGTGTCTCCCCTTCACTCCGTGCTTTTCAATTTTTTATCTGTTGTCCTTACAGCATCAATTCATCCCAGAATCCTCAAAGGTCTGGCTGATGTAATTGCAAAACCTCTCTCAATGATTCTTGAGTGGTCTTGGGAATCTGAAGAGGTCCCAGCTAACTGGAAGCTGGCAAATGTTTTCCCAATTTTCAAGAAGGGCAAAAAGGAGGACCCAGGAAACTACAGGCTTGTCAGTCCCACTTCAGTGCCTGGTAAAGTTACGGAGAATATTATTCTGGGAGGTATTGAAAAACACCTAAAAGACAATGCAGTCACCAGTCACAGTCATCAGGGCTCCGTGAGAGGAAAGTTCTGCTTATCGAGCCTGATTTCCTTTATGACCCTACGATTAGCTCAATCGGTTAGAGCATGGTGCTAATAACACCAAGATACTGGGTTTGATCCCCATATAGGCCATTAAGGTAATCCACCTAGTTGATGAGGAGAAGCTAATTGATGTAATCTTTTTGGATTTCAGTAATGCTTTCAATACTGTCTCTCACAGGATCCTTCAGGACAAAAAGTCCAGCACACAGCTGGATAAACACATCATGCAGTGGGTGAGCAATTGACTCACGGGTCAAGCACAGAGAGTAATGGTGAATGGGGCAATATTAGACTGGTGACCTGTCACTGGTGGGGCTCTGCAGGGCTCCATCTTAGGCACAGTGCTCTTCAACAGCTTCATAAAAGACTTGGACGTAGGACTGGAAAGGATACCAATCAAGTTTGCAGGTAACTGAAAACTCAGAGGAGCCATTGAAGGCCCTGCAGAGAGACCTCAATAAATTAGAGGACTGGGCAATCACCAACCATATGACGTTCAACAAGCGAAAGTGCCGGATTCTGCACCTAGAATGGATCAAACTTGGGTATATGTACAGACTGGGGAATGAGATGCTGGAAAGCAGTACTGGGGAAAATGACCTGGGAGTCCCAGTGGGTGACAAGTTGAATATGAGTCAGCAGTGCCCTGGCAGCCAGGAGGGCCAACTGTGTCGTGGAGGACATCAGGTGAAGCATCGCAAACCACTCAAGGGAGGGGATTGTCCTGCTCTGCTCTGCACTAGTCCGGCCTCGCCTTGAATATTGTGTGCAACTCTGGACACCGCAATATAGGAAAGATATAAAGCTATTAGAGAATGTCCAAAGGAGGGTTGTGGAGATGGTGAAGGGCCTTGAGGAGAAGCTGTATGAGGAGCGGCTGAGGTCACTTGGTCTGTTCAGCCTGGAGAAGAGGAGGCTGAGAGGAGATGCTGAACAGGTTCCCCAGAGAAGTGGTCACAGCACTAAGCCTGACAGAGTTCAAGAAGCATTTGGATGATACTGTCAGGCACTTGGTGTGACTCATGACGATGGTCCTGTGCAGGGCCAAGAGTTGGACTTGATGATCCTTTAGGGTCTCTTTCAACTTGACATATGCTGTTTGCTTCTGTCTGCTAAAATCATTACAGTGGTTTTTACTGATGGACACACTAGCGTATGAGATATCATGAAGATCACATAGAATTTTACAATCAAAGTGAATGTTTGCCAGTACTTTTTCTAGTGTTTTTTGTCAGATACAAATTGTATCTAAGACAACTTTTTAGTGAAACAGAAATATACTGTATTAAGCTACTGTTCTATCATTTCTAAATTACTTTTAAATCACATTGTATCCAATAATTACTTATGCTCCATTAAAGACTGGAAAGGCAATTTATTAGGAAGTCCCAAAAGCCTTCTTTAAGAAGCGCAATCAGTGTTTGGTTAAAAGTTTACACAAAATCAATACAAAATTATAGTAGCATAGTCAAACTGTTCTCAATGTTATAGTTGAATCTGTTTTGTTCTTGACAATTCAGAAAATATAAGTTACAGAGAAAGGGTAGTTGGGATCTTGGAAAAGGAGGATGCAAATGATTTTGCTGTTCTGATTGCTATGTGGAATGGAAAAGCATCAAACTATTGTTTGTCAGTGATGTCTTTGTAGTCTTTTTTCATCTTCTGAAGGAATCTTGAAAGTTTCATCAAAATAACTGCAAGAGAAAGTTTTTACTGCATGCTAGTTCTTGCTAGCAAAATATCTAATAGCATTCTGCAAGAAGAAGTGATTCCAATTTTAATTAATGTCCAAATCATCTCTCTACACAAAAATAAGAACAGTAAAGCAACAGGTGTTGAGGCTGGGGAATAAGTGTTTCATTTCTTAAAATAAAATTGAGGACAAAAAAAATACCTCTAAATAAACCACAAGTGAAAAATAAACTAAGGAAAATTACTTTCACCTCCACCTGCTCTACCAGTTTATTCACTAGGACATATATATTTACCTCTATCTGAAAGTCTTATAACATTGAAAAAAAAAAAAAAAAGCCAAGCTAATACACTTGTCTGTTTTTCAGCCTTGCAGAATAATTTCAGCTGTTTCATTATGAATTGAATGCATGTTCTACTTACTGAATTAAAGCAATGGATTAGTCATAGTGGTTACAAAAGTTGTTTTTGTTTACAAAGTGGCAGAGTTGGATATATCCGAACAAAGACTCCCAAAAGTCACATTTGTACCATAAGAAAATGGTTCAAACCTCAAGATAGAAACATACATATTAGTTCCCTTTCTGTGCTTGGCAAATAATGTAAAAGAACACTGCTGTTAAGAGAGACATAACGATTGCACAAGACAGAGCAGGGACAGAGGCAAATAGCCTGTTTATTCCCACTGTGTTAGCTAAGAATAAAGAAGGGGTGTTTTGTATCTGATTTGGAAGTGAATAAGAAGCGAAATATTTGCAAAGGATTTAATCAGCATCCCATATCGTATGTGTTCCATTTGTTTCTCTAGCTTGGTCCTTGAATGTCTTTGCTGTTTAGGCTTTGAGAAACCCAGGGAAAGGTCTTCCATTCTTTAGGACTTTTCATCCCACTCAAAAGCAAAGTGATCTGTGACCTTGCTCCAGAGCAAGTTTCCATAACGGTCTTCCTGTGCGGAACTTCTTTTGCCTGTAAGTACTCTAGAGATCACAGAGACATGTAATTTTTTGGCAGGTGAAGGACATGCTGTTTGGCAGAAGTGTTTCTTTTCTGGTAAAACAGACTGAAAGCCATGGTGCAATGAACTTACTTGACTTACCACAGATCAACCTTAGGAAGAAAGGTCTATATTTAGGACTTATGAAAAAATAGCAGTCCTTGCCTTCCTGAACATCCTATTTGCTTTAGACATAAAATCTAATTTCTTAATGAGGGTATCTTCATTAAGATGTGGATCTTATCAACCTGCAGTTAATGATAAAACCAATTCTTATAAACAAGCAGAGTTTAAATAACACATTAAAGCTTATCACTGATGATATCTTTAATTATAGTAAAGCAAATTGTAAGATACTCTAATGGGAAATACAAATTACTTGTTAAAATTATTAACAGAGTTAATGTGCTTACATTTGTTTATGTGTACAGGAATCATTTCAAATATTTGACTGCAATGACAATATGTGTAAAGATCAATTAAAAGTCAGGAAGATGAGATATTGGATTTTCAAACCTTAATAGGATTTCATCTGCACTTGTTATATTATGTTATCCACTTATAATTGAGCTTCCATCATATCATAAGGTCTGTCACTTCACCAATTTATATTTCTAGCCTCTAATGAAACTTCTGTTTGCTAAGGAGAATTTTTGAGACCCATGATTCTTGTGGAGCTCTTTGGCACGAACATTAATCACCCCCACTCAGAGGCTGGGGTTTCAGGCTATTGACCAAAACCCAAACGTAGCAGTGACAATGCCTATGCATTCACCTACTTCATAAACATCATTACCCACACAAGTCGATGTAAGAAATAGCTTAGGATATGTATAACAAGCAAGACAAATTAATAACAGGAAAATTGCCAGAAGTCTGTCTAAACTTAGTTTATTATATTCAGCAGAATGAATATAACCACTATAAATGCAATAAAAATACTTTTGTTTATCTGCCAGCTGAGTTAGTCATGCCCAGCTGAGGTTTTTTTCCCTGGAATGGATCTGTGATAATCCATGAACACCATTTCCAGGGTGGCACACTGATGAGGATTCCCTACAAACAATAGCCATGGCCCCACTGCATCCAGCCCTGCTTATCCTTTATACTGGCTGATGAGATGTAGTCATTCCAGTGAAAGGATCTACTGGCGCTTTGAGTGGGGAAGTGTGAAGCTCCAAGGATGAGCTCCATATTTCATGAAAACAGGCTAAAAAATAGTGTAAAGCCAGGGTCTTTCAGTGCTCTCAAGCTACTGTAAACAAAAGGGATTGCTCCAAGCAAATATCCCTGTCTTTTACTTTATATTTTCTTCAGTTTCAATGGAGTATTACAAGACAATAATTTGTGCATAAATTGGACCTTTATGCAAACGTATTTCTACAGAGAGCTAACATTTTAGCAGTACTTTTTTATAACAGCAAGCTTAACCTTGAAACAAACAGATGTTGCTTTGAAATGATGTGATGTAAGGTAGTGTGCTTAGATGATAATGAAGGGAAAAACACCAGACAGAGAGGTTATTCTGATACTGTTTTAAAGCAGCTATCCATAATAAGTTATTTGGCCAAACTATATGTATTTTTAAAAACATTTTAGAAAGCAGAAGTATTTAAATTTTTCCTGACAGGAATCTGGCCCTTATTTAAACTCTCCACTGCTAGAGATTGTCTCAGTTGATTACACCTGGGACATTAAGCAATGTGCTTCCCTGATACTACATACAGTTTCTTAAAATAAATACTCCCAGATTAAAAAAACAGAAAGGGGTAAAAAAAAAGTATGAAAGAGTATATGCCAGATTCTGTAACAGTATAAATTGGTATTGCTCCTAGCCTAGCCTTGGGTTTATTTACAGAGCCAAATACTGTTGCTGAGTTGATTTTTAATGACTTGAGAAAAAGCTGAATAGAAATGGACCTGCAAAATAGGCAAAGCCACTTACGATTAAAACTGCTGCTTTCAAGAAAACAAGTCTCACCCTATAGGTTGTCGGTCCTAACTGCTCAGTGTTCCCTATGGCACCCTGGTTGCCACCTGTATCATCTCCAGATGTTACCCATTTTTAACACTGAATATAGAGTAGAAAATTTTTATATAAGCATGTAGGCACCCACAGCTGAAAGGAACAGTTGTGTGCACATTCATTCCCCCACAAAAAAGGGTCAGGGAGGACTCCAAAAACCAGCAGAAACATTGGAGACCACGAGGCAGTTTGCCAATGCTCTGATTTATGCCTGAGCTCTATGAAATATTGGATTCTCTATTTCCAGGTGAGTGTCCTGAGCATCACAGTTGCTCTGAGGGAGGAGGGGTGGGGTATGTTAATGACTCAGTTCCATTGATGTGTGTCCCTGCCCACCTCCCTGGCCAGTGTGCAGGCACACCCTGCAGCACACAAGGTCAGGTGTTGTCCACTGCCTCACCCACAGTGCCTCCTGACTGGGTGCCCAGCACAGAGACCTTTGTCTCAGGAATGCCCTTTTGACATCTTGCTGTCCCTATGACAGCAGGCTTAGGTCGCTCCCATCTGGTCTTCTGCCTTTAGTCAGAAAATCTCACCACGCCAGCTGGGACAGTTTAGTTCCTGAATTTTCCTCAGGCACCAAATGGGTGTTCATGTTTTAAGCACAATGCTCTCATTTCACCAGATATTACAAGACTCCTACTCTATTCCTTTTGTTGGTTTCACACTAATTGATTTAAATGCCTTGGACATGCCACACTCTGTATCTGAATACATCTCCACAAGAATGTCTTATTTGAAAATCTTCTCACTATCATTTTTGTGCTGATATTTCTTGATCTGGTGGTCTTTGCTTTTTGGCCTCGGTTTTCTTTTAAAAAAGCATTTTGAATGAAGCTATCTAGATTTTTAGAAAATGTTGAGAAAAAAACCTTCTCCACTCGTTGCAGGACTAGGTCCTGGGTGATGCTGAAATACCCATCTCATGCAACATTGGGCTCCCTAAGGCATTTGCTCCTACACTCCTCTTAATAGTGAAAATGATCATATATGGGGAAAGGGATTCGGGATCATACAGAACTGATATGTTGCAAGTGTAGGCTTGAGTTGCCTTGAAGTGTACAAACTATTGAACTTTCAGAGGCTGAAATTCATAGTTTCCCCCTTAAAAACAAGGAACTGCTTTCATTTTTATTTGCTGGCTTGTTGCTATGGCAATATTTATATGAATAATTCATTCCATCTTCAACTTTATCTTAATAAAGTCAAAGACAGCATCCTAAATATCAAAGCAGACCAAACTATTTTTCCCTTCCACTTTTTCCAGCTAAAATGGTGTTGCAGTCCTTTAGTATTGTTATGCTTGAGACAAGCATTATTCTCAATTATTATTGGTCATGGCCTGAAATTATCAAGCATTCAGTCTTTTCCATGATGCTTGCCTGCACTTAAAGATCACTTTAATCTACTCTTTTTGCTACTTCATCTTCCTAAGCCAAAACATTTTTTTTAAACATTATGTGTAATATTAAGCTTTTAAAAACCCTATAATTTCTCTAAATTATTTTCCCATTGCTGATCTTTGTTATTTTAATGACAAAGACTAGCCAGACATGGTCATCGAAACCTCCCAATTTCACTTTGACTACAAAATACATCCCCATGTCCACAGTGAAACTGCCAAGCATGTCAGAGAGCAGCTGTATTTGATCACACGAAGTCAACCAGGAGAGATGCACTACAAAGCTCCAGGTACTGCAGAAAGTGACACAGGCCTGGCTGGCAGTCAAAGGAAAAGCAGTTGTGCAGAGGAAGTGACTACTCTGGCACAGGACTTGGCAGCATGGCAGAGGGGAAGAGGCTTAACAAAATGAGGAGATTCCTCCTTGCCTGTGGAACAGCAACACAAAGGTACACAGATGGTGGCACCACACAGTGGTCTCAGAGACCTAGCATCCAGAACAACTCTTGAGTTGTGCTTTGACAACCTCCTGTATTTTCTGTTGATCTTAATTTTCTGGCTGTTTTCACCAGAAAACTCATGAGTTTGCTAGGACAGTCTTTTGTCCCTTGAAAAAATATTTCACAGCTACTCACACCTACAGCTGAAGGTGAAAGATGAGCTCTCCAGATTTCTTTTTGCAAAATATTTTCCTTGTTGAAGGGATGTGGAAATGATTTCCAGTGTGTCAAGAATTTTATTCTAATTTAGTAGATCTTTTAAAAGAAGCTGTTCACTTGATGACTCTTCAGTTTCTTCACTTTTAATCTCATTTTCTCCGCATATAGTCTCATATTTATTGACTTACAATCGGACAAAAAATTATTTGTGGAACTTCCAAGAGTTGCAAATAAGAAAGCCTGTCAATACTTTTCAGAGTCTAGAAAAAAGCCACTTAGGGATAGCTGACATTTTAAAAAATCAAAGCAACTTTTCTGCTATGTTTTTAAAGATTTGGACAACTTCAGAAATGAAAAATAGGAAAAAGTGCTCCAGATTCTGAGCAAACACAAATTTTTGTTTAATGGCATTCTCAGTCAATTTCCTATGTAGTATGAATGATTAGCAAGCAGGGGTGTCTGATTTTTGTCATATTTATTAATGTTGTACAATTCTGGCATAGTATTCTGTGCAAATTAGAAATTTATTAGTTTTCAGACATGTCAGCTAGCACTTTGATCCTGTCTAAATTGATATGCTTAGCAAGAAGAAAGTAAAACATTACTTAGGTGGGAAGCCTATAGCAATACCATATTACTCTCAGCAGAGAAAGAGAGGAACAGCATATAGTTCATGCAGGCTGTTCATTGTTCTTAAACCAGCCCAGACAGAGTTGGCTCAGGTACACTGAGCACTGTTAGTCTGTTCTGCATAAGCATATAGAAAAATACCTCCATGCTGCTGAAAGTGGTGTTGGGCATTTGGTAGGTCCAGGTTGCATCAGTACCAAGTCCAGATGGCAGCAAAGACTATGCTGCTGTAAATACTCTGATTCAATTGGGCCAAGAACCTGAGGATCTCCTCACCTTTTTACACTGCAGACAGCCTTGTCTTTAAGCCTCTGACTATTAATCCTGATGATGCTGCCGAATCTCAGTTTGTCACTGGTTTTCTCCTTGCAGCTCTCCCTGTAACCAAGCCCCTGACTTCTTCAAATTAATGTGCATGACTGCATGCCACTAAATAATTACAAGTGTTCAACCTCAAAAGGTCATGTTTTATTGGTAGATAGGGCATTTCTGTTGCAGCTTGAGCTAGGCAATGTGTGTATGCACATCTGGGCATGCATATGTCTATGATGCAGTCCTGTGAGCAAGATGTAATCTTGATGCTGGGCAAAGGATCAAAAAACTAGTCTCTCTCCATTAGGTCAAACCAACACTGTCCTTTGCTATAGCATGAAATATTGTGTCCTGGGTTACAGAAAAAAATCTAGTATCCACCTTTTCTTTTCTCTTTTCTCCAAATATGCCTTTTTGGGGTTTTACATTTTTTAGAGCGTGAAACGCTAGTGATTAATGACTTAAACCTTAGACCACCTGCCTTGACCACTCAGGTGCTTGTAAGAGACTGGATTATTGGTGCTAATGGTTCAGTCAGCAATGTGCTTTGCTAACAATGTGCAGAGTGACCACCCAGGCCAGGTGCTGAAGGGGTCCACATCTGATCCCTCAGGCTACAAGCTGGATTTTAAATAAGATAAGGGAAGAGGCAAACCCCTAAATGTGGAGAAGTGCTTCTTTTTCCTTACACAGATGACTCAGCTGTGATAACTCCCTGGAACATCCACACCTAACCTGAACATTCACAGCCAGCCTGAAGGTATTCATCTTTTGTTGATGAGCCATAATGCGCCATAATGCACTCAACTACACTGAGGTAAGAGACAGCTGCAAAATCTTAGAAGGTGTCAAAGACTCCAGAAGTGTCCCATGACTCACAGTATTATATCATCCAGTGTAAAACTCCCCATCCCATGGGACATACCAGTGGCATTGCCACCTGAGCCTGAGTGTATATAACTTGCAAGTTTCGGGGTTTTCAACACCACCTTGACAGATCTGGCCTGTGCCCACCACTTCAACAGGACTACATCCACCACTACTACCACTCTGATCAATGAACATCAAAATTGCAACTACCAAGTCGCGTCTATGAGTCCAGTAGGTGTCTTGTGGGTCCCTCCAGTTGCATGGAGGGCCTGTAGCCCTGCTCCAACTGCTTGTAGCAGCACTGCAGCCTCACTCCAGCACCCTACAAGTGTCTGCCGGTATTGAATCCTAGCTATCTGCCGTTTCTTGCAATTGATGACTCTCTAACCATGTCTGCCAGGTTTTCCAGGTGTGGGGCAGGCAAACTACATGGAAAGGCAGCCACCATGTCTCTGTCCTGTGGCCTCATGTGTTTTTTCGGGGGGGAGGAAGGGGAGCCAGCATATCAATTTGTTCTACTGGGTAGGGCTTAGAAAGTTTCTCCTCATTAGTTTCACCCAGTTTTTATTGTTACTAACATTCATCTTGGTAAAGAGTTATTTTTTCACTTACATGTAAGTGTATTTGGTGTCTCTGTATTGGAAAAACCAGGGATATTGAACCTGAGGGAGAATTCTGTTCTAGGTCTCCACTCCTCCAAACTGTCCCAAATTAAGACATAATTGGTGCCGAAGGCATGGCCAATGAGACAAGTGAAAAAAAACCAAAAACAACAAAACGTTTTTGACCAAAACATTTTTGACCAAAACATTTGAGTGTTGTGTATATTATCTATTCATGTGGACGTGGCATCTAACTATGCATATACTTACACATGTACTTTTGGCAATTAGCTTTGTAAAAGTTGAAAGAGGGATTAGGATTGCTTGGATAATGTGTTGTCTGAAATAGGTTTATGACAGGATGTGAGATATTGAAAACACAGAAGTTAAAATAGAGCAAGATTTATAGAACTAGAAAATCCAGCTGGCATTTCCCAGATATAATAAAGGGTCACACTGTCTCACAAAAGTTCTGTAATCCTGATAAGCACCTGGTATGTTGAAGCCTGGAGTATGCAGAGGTATTTCAACCATGCTTCAATAAACAACAAGTCCAGAATGGAATGGTGACAACTTTTGTCATGTGCCAGCTATCTATCAAGAAACAATAAACACCTGTCAAACTACTCCCCAGTTAAACTATATTGACCATAGTCATCCAAAACTTGCAAATCTTCTTAAAAAAAACCCCTAAAGAAGTGGTATATAAAGAGCTTGGAAGTTGAGGAATGTTGGGGGAGAGGTTTTCCGTTTGAATGACTGGGAGCAGCTGGTGGGCTGTCTTCTCTTCCCATCCCTGCTCTGGGGATGCCTAGTGAGAATAAGATTTAACTTATGGTGTTGTGATGGGAGAGAGGAACAAGAAAAAATAACCCTTTTTCCCCCTGCATTTTGTTTGCCAGCTTGGACTGGCAAGGGTGTGGGGCCAGGCCATTCCTGTTGCTGAGACCACTGAGAGGCTCCCACAGATGCTGACGCCATCCCAGCTTGCTGCAGACCCTGCATCGGAGTGGCAGGTTCACGTGCTGCCATCTCTAAGCCTCCTTCCCGTGCCCAGGTGTCTCCCCATCCCCCTCTGCCCTTGGATTGAGTGTTGCGGGGCCATCCTGCCGTGCAGGGAGTTCCCCTGTGCTCCAGGACCACCATATTGTCTCCACGTGGTCCCCGCTCCCCTCCTAGTCCCGCCTGCACCAACGCACAGCCCCGCGGCTGGCTGGAAGGGCGTAACTGCAACCCTTGTGCTCCCCAGTGCCACCCACTGCCCGGAGGAGTCACTGCAGCTCCTGCACTCTCAGCATACCACAACTGCCGAGGGGGCCCGCAAGGGAAGAAGGGACATTTGTGTCTTCAAGGACACTGATTATTACTTTTTTGTGGGCTTTTCCTCTGGTTTACCATTTTTATACCAAATTCATATCAGTTCATTCATACCCACAGCCATACTCCCATCCATATTCATACCCATCCCACATATTGAATAACATTGTTGCCTTTTCTATACGTCTCTCATCCATTGTTAACACCCCCTATTGTCCAAAACCAGAACAGATGTTAACTCCTTGCTTTAGAACTAACTTTTCTTCATAATATTCTTAATAGAGTGCTTTGCTTCAGAACTTGTGCTTGCATTTCATCTGATACGGTTTTAAACTGTTTCTTTGTAGATAGATTTTGTCTCTGATTATTCGTGAACCCTCAATTATCACAATTTGTCTTAATTAAAGGTGTTATTTTGTAACTGTCTTAGAGTAAATCTTTATAGAAAGGTGCTAACAGTTTTGTCAATGGTAGAATAACATTTTAAGGAAACTCGCTAAGGAGTTCCCTCCTTTGTTTGGTGCAAGCCCCCTCTAAAAGGGAATATTGATTTCACCCTCTAATGGCTGAAATTGTTGGTGAAAGTCTTCTGTGAACAAGACTCTGGCAGGGTTTTGATTTCCTGAAGCTCTGATAGAGAAATAAAATATTAAGGGTCAAAAGAATCTCCCCTTTTGAAGGCTTGGGAAAGCCACCCTGTTTTCATGACCTTTAAGGATGACATTTAAGACAATGGAATTTATTTGGGATGGGTATTTGATGTTCTCTGCCTGCCTTAGCCTAGGTTGCTACTTCTGGGGGTCTATTGACAATGCCACTCAGCCTGAAGAGGGCAGAAGTGAATACGATTTTGCCCAGACTCCCAGTAGTGGAGTCTTTGTGAACATAGGGTTTGCCCTAACTGCCAAAGATCCCATATTCTTGCTGATGACTCTGCTGTGCCTATTCAGTATGGTCTACTCAGTATTTAGAGACAAGATGAAGATTTCTTGGGAAGCTGCCCCAAGATCTGCCCCAGAGACTAGGAACACTGTTCAGAAGCCTGCCCTGGGAGCTGGAGACACTGTGACATTGACCAACAGCCGGCTTCAGACATGAACCATCCTGATTGAATGGAGATGTGGGAAGAGATAGGCCAAGTGTTGAAGAAGTATTTTGCCCCGATAATTTGAAAGCTCTCCCCTGACCAAAACACAGCTCCTTAGTAAGATGGCATAGTGCTTAAGAGAAAATCACTGTAGCAGTTCCAGAGAGGGCCAATCGCAATATGCTGGACTCTGGCCAAAGCTTATTATACAATCGTCTTAACTGCACAGCACCACCTACAGTCAGAGGGGAAGGAAAATAGTGCAATAGGAAACAAACTGACAGATATCACTAACACCCAGTCTTCAGCTAAACCAGAAGGGCCAGTACAGTCACCCCTGTGAAAAAGAGAAAGCGTAAAACTAAGTCAGTATGCCCACTTGACAAACCTTGGAAAACCGAGGCCTTCATAACCAGTGTAGGAATCAGGGCTAACCATACCATATCACCTAACCATAGACATGCTGTGTAATCTGCTGGAAGACTTTGCTTGATGACTAGATGACTTGGCTCTTGGCTATACTGACTTGACTGTTCTGAATTTGTGATACCTCTGGCGATGGTACAGTACTGGAGCAAGACCTCTAGGATTCCTGTCCTAGGTATTGAGCAGCAGTTTGTAAGGAAGCAAAAACCTCTGAGCCTCTGCAAAAGAACTCCTAGTGAGTGTGAGGGAGACATAACTCTCTGAGGAAGTTCTCCAGCTACAGCAAGGCCCCTGGAACAAGGGATCTAAAGACTGAGAGGGTTAGCCACGCTTCCGCCTGAGTACAGGAGCTGAAGGAAAAAGCAAATGCCAAAGGGAAGTCAGCAAGTTGGAATGATGACATGTCTGACCTGCTAGAAGGTACCTCCCAGATGTATTCACAGAGAGGTAGAAGCAGCCATGATGACCAAGATTAGAGACTCTGCCTCCAGCCACAGGGAGAAAAGGGACAACAGGATCTACTGGACTGTGTGGATCTGATGGCCCGGCATATCAGAACCACGAGAATTCCAAGCTTTGGTTGACACCAGCACTCACTGTACCTTAATGCTTAAGGACATATGGGAATGAAATCTATTTCCATTTCTGGAGTGACAGTGAGTTCCCAAGAGTTGACAATGTTGGAAGCTAAAATGAGCTTGACCAGGAAACAGTGGCACAAACATCCCGTTGTGACTTGTTCAGCCTCCTCATGTATTCTGGGCATTGACTCCCTCAGGAATGGCTACTTCAAAGACCCAAAAGGACATCCATTGGCCTTTGGAATTACTGCTGTGGAGACAGAAAGGATTAGGCAATTGAACACTTTGCCTGGTGTGCTGAAAGATAATGCAGATACCCCCAGAAATGCCATGAGTGGAAGGATTTAGGAAAATTTATTCTCAAATGCAAGAACATTAAAAAATTAAAGAATGTTAAACCTAATAGTATTAAAAACACCAGGCCTGTGCCCCCTGTCCTTCTCAGGGCTTTCATCATCCACAGGCCCCTGCTGTGAGGGCCTTCAAATATGTCTGCAAGAACTTACCTTTTCATCATAGCAAGGAGAGCTTCTCTGGAATGCAGGAGGAGAGCAAAACATACACGACTCGTTCTTGGGACAGATGTCTCTTTCTTGTGTAGGAAAATTCCCCATAGCAAACATAAGTCTTCATCTCCTTGAAAAAAGTCTTCCAAAATATTTTATCTATCCTTACACTGGTCTTTCAGAAAACACTTCTGTTGTAGAATTTTTGAAGGTGGAAGAACAGCAAGTACCAATTGTCACCATGACAGTGCATCACAGGCACTACCAAACAAATTGAGAGTCCATGACTTCCATCCACAAGGTGATTCATGAACTGGAGAGCCAAAAAGTAGTCAGCAAGACCTGTACTTCCTCCAATAGCCCCACTTGGTCTGTGCCTAAGCCTAATGGAGAATGGAGACTGACAGTGGATTGTCAAGGTTTGAACGAAGTTACCCTGTTGCTGAAGTGTCACCGGGCTAGACACGCTGTGGCTTGCTGGAATCCAAGTGGTATGCCACTACTGACATTGCAAATGCATTTTTCTCCATTCCCTAAGCAATAGAGTACAGGCCACAGTTTGCCTTCATCTGGACAGGCACACAGTCGACGTTGAAACGGCTGCCCCAGAGGTGGAAATACAGTCCCATCATCTGTTATGGATTGATCCATGAAGCACTAGAGAAAGGTGATGTTCCAGAGCACCTGCAATACATCAATGACATCATCATATGGGGGAACGCAACAGAAGATGTCTTTGAGAAAGGATAGAAGATCCAGATTGTCCCGAGAGCCAGCTTTGCCATCAAATCAAGTAAGGTCAAAGGATCTGCCTGAAAAATCCAGTTCCTAGAAGTGAATTGTCAGGATGGACACCATCAGATCCTAACAGAAGATAGCAACAATGTTTCCACCAACCAGCAAGAAGGAAACTCAAGTTTTCCTAGGTTTTGTAGGCTTCTGAAGTATAATACCCCAGAATACAGTCAGATCATAAGTCCTCTCTATCTTGGAACTCATAAGGACAGTTTTCATTAGGGCCCTGAATAGCAACAAGCCTTTGAACAGATCAACCAGGAGATTGCTCAAGGTGTAGCCCTTGGGCCAGTCAGAAGAGGACAGGAGCTAAAGAATGTGCTCTACAGCACAGGCAGGGAGAATGGTCTTTCCTGGACCATTTCTCTGGCAGAAAGTGCCTGGGGAGACTCAAGGCCAACCGCTTGGATTCGGGAGCTAAGGCTACAAAGGGTCTGAGGCCAATTATACTCCATCAGAGAAGGAGATTCTAGCAGCACGTGAAGGGGTTCAAGCCATCTCAGAAGTGATCGGCACAGAAGCACGGGTTCTCCTTACATCCCAACTACCTGTGCTAGGGTGAACGTTCAAATAAAAGGTTCCCGCCACACATCATGCCACTGACACTACCGGGAGAAAGTGGATTGCCCTGATCACACAGCATGCCCAGATAGGAAGCCCTAATCACCCTGGGATCTTAGGCATAATCACAAGGCACAGATAACTACATTAAGAATTAGAACTTGAAACTAATTACTATAATTCAATAGATATTTGTAAAGTTATTTGTTTATACTCTGAAGATACATATTGTCTTACGACAGAAAAGAGAAAGGCTTTAATAGTTTCTCTTTAACAACTATAACATATCCTAAAATTTAATTCATTTGGCTTTTATTTTAATGCACTGTACCATATTTTGCTCTGAGAGATCTATATATCAGTGTGTATGAAATAAAGTGATAGCTTTACAAATAACTCATTCTTGCTACATCCTGCAAATCACTCTGTGAAGGAAGGGAAGACAAAGGGAGTAGCCAAGTTGCATGGGAAATTGTGGTAAAGCATAACTTCTTAAAGCACCTTGTCGCAGAAGCACAGTTATAGGATCATATTGATTACAAAACTCACTGCCTTGTAGGAATGATGCAGGATATGCTAAGGCATTTCAAACAATGGGAAATGAAACTCTCCATTATTAGACAAATGGTTTTATTCTTTAATGCTTTGTGGAAGACAAATAGACATTTTTGATGGGATGGAAAAGGAAGACAACAGAAAACACATTGCATTCTCATTATCACATGAAACTGTTGTGTTTATTTCTCTTATTTTATGTGTTACAATTCAGACTGCTAGTACTTTCACTGCTCAGAGGGCAGACCCAGAATGAATCTGATCATGCCTGACAACAAGCATACAAGCTCTTGATACATTTCTTTGCTCTGTTAGGTCCCTACAGCATTTTATTTTTAGTCATCTGTTTTACATACAATATTCCAATTTGCTGAAGTTTTCTTACTCAGAAATCCATATAGGCATGGACTTTAATCAACAGAATTTAAAGTGGGTTTTAAAATAAGTCTTTAATAACACAGTCCTAGAGAGCAGTCTAAAGGGACTTAAGTATATACTTAAAAATATTCCTGAGCTAAAAATATAATTTACATGAGAAACCTCTGAGAAAAACTAGTAAGCTCTCAGCTGCATTTATGTCCTCTGTAAAATAGAAGTAATTGTACTGATAGCATAAGCTTTTTGGGAAAACCATGATATAATGTAGAAAACAGCTTGCATAGAGCAGCCTCCCCAGGGACAGGATTCCTTTTGCTGTCAGTGCAAAAGACTGTTCCTGAGGTGCTGACAACGTTGTGGATTGCGCATGAGGATATGAGCACATAAGATGTAGGAGTGGGACACAGGGCAAGGGAGGATGGCTTCAAGAAGTATCAGAAAGGAGTATGAAATTTTGCCAGCAGTAGTCCCAGGGCTGCCATCCCTGACATTTTTAGCCACAACTGCTTTCCGCTTGTTATCAGAAGCTGCTCCCACAGAAAGAAGGGATGAAAACCAACTTTGTCTTTTGCTTGCTCTTTCCAGTGCCTTCCTGATGAGGCTTGGCTTGTTCACTGGAAGTGCTATCTGAGGATGTGGGAAAGTAAAGGAGATGTAATCACAAATCTCCTGCCCATTGGTGTGTTACTTCCTCAGAAGAACCTGTTGGACCTATATCCTCTGCTGCAGCTGAGCAGGAAATCTCTCCTGGAGAGGTTCAGTCTCCTTATTCCTGGAAGGCATATACACCAGCAGGAGCAGGCAGGGACACAGTAGAGGTCAAAATGAGCTGTTGCATCAGCTACTGTCAAATGAGTTATTGCTTGCCTGGCAGTCACATAATCTGTGAAGAAATCCATAGATTTAAAGTTTTGCTGACAGTTCTTCTCAATAGCTTCTAAATTTAATTTTAAAATTAAATCTTAATCTGAGTTCTGTGATTATTGTTAAGGAGTGATTGAGTATTCCAGATGCTGCATTTTTTACAAAGGTGGTACATCTAGGTCCAAACACAGTGTGTGAGAGGTGCAAATAGGAGACCTGTGGAATAGGCTAATAATAATCCTTCAGTATATGCATAAAGAGACAGGCAAAAATACTATACCTTTTCCAGATGATTTCCACATCAGTTCCCGTTCTACTGTAACCATGCTGATCCCATCACTTATTCTTCATTATCATAAACAAGTCATAATATATTAGTGAAGAGAGTTGCAAAGAGTTCATACAGCTGACATGAATTCTGAGAAACAGTTTATGCAGCATTGATCTCCCAGAAGTCTTAAACAACAATCTCAAATGTATGGGACAATGATCACTGGATTTTTTACTGCCATTTCAGCTTGATATTTTGCAATTTAGTGTTTCCTGATAAATTGGAATCCATTCAGGTAGTTCATATTATGTGGGACTATCGAACTCTCTATGTTAAACTGAAGGATTAAAGTGAGATGCAAATTATTTGAAGGACTATAATAACTTTACATAGAAAATTAATGTAGATCTGAAATATCCTCTACACCTTTAGTTGAAATATTATGTTACAAATCATCAAAATGCAAACAATGTATTAGTTCAAGATGCCTCCCCACTCTAAGAGGACATTCCAACCCCTAGTTTCAGGATTTCCCACTTGACTGTTTGAAACTATTGCCTTAGGCTACAACTTGTATTTGTAAAACAAGGTTTCTGGCTGGTAAAATATTATTTTCCAGTCACATTTTTAACATTGTAGAGGTGGGTGGGGGTTGAAAATCAAGTTGTCATTCAATTTGTAATGCACTGGCAATATAAAAAGGAATAGTTGCAGTTCGAAATGTACTTTTCCCTTCCAATTAGAGTCTGGATGTTGATAATGATCTGATTTTTCTCTTAAATATTCCACTGGTATAAGTGGACATACCATGAAACCCTTGTAAAATATTTTGGAAGGTTATGCTTTTCATGCTAACATTTTTGAGACTCATAAGATTGAATAGCGACTGGTGCTCTGAGAAAAAATTGTTAAAAGCATAAAAGTTGAATGAGTTTTTTTCCTTAAAAATCAATCTACTACATTTGAGTGATAATTTTCATTCAGTGTCAAACACTTATGGCTTTATGTAGAAAGTAACTGGTGATCTGCCACCATGAAGGGATTGCAGTTCCTCTCTGCAGGAAGGATTCATTCCTTGATCCATGCTATGTAAGGGATCCCAACACTCAACACTGCAGGGCTGACTTTCTGGCCATTTTTGGGACATTCCGCTGCTGGAGGAACTGACTGTCACTACCATTTCATTTTGTACTCCTTTGCTCCGTCACTGAACTGTAACTTCGTTTGTCTGTTTTTCCACAGAAGTCATATAAGATAAAGCCCACCCAGCAGCAGGAACACTGTTGGCTGTCATTTGCAGCAGAGAAGTATTGTTCATAGATTTGTCTGTTTGGTAATTTTTAATTCAGGTCATTTCAGCAACTTGTTTTACAACATGGCTGGACAGAGAGGTGCCAGGACAGTCCTGGAGCATGGCTGAGAAAGCTGCCTTCTGAGGCCAGAGGGAGGGCAGTAGAACATCTGCTGCCTTCAGACTATGGCACTTGACTAGAGCTAAGCTGAAGCATCTTCAGTTCTCCAAACTGAATACGTCAGATTCTTTTGTTGTAAAGGTCTGGTCCCATGACCCAGCTTGGTAATTGTGGGTATAGCCAACAGCAAGTCTTGTCTGATTTTGCTGAGAAAAAGGATGAAAAGGCTGATAAATTGTAGTCTTTTCAAAACCTGTACTGTGCCACTCTGAGTATTCAGCTGGTCTTGCCATGATGCTACTGCAGAACTGGGATATTGCTAGAGATAACAAGCTATCCAAAAAGCAGTAATGTATTAAAAGCAATCTTCTAGGTGAATGTTTTGTTCATTTGCATTACTAGAAAACTGTCTTGCATATTTCTGCAATGATTCTCCTGCTTTCCTGTAGCCTCTTTACATGACAGTACGTTCTTGACTAGCACCACTCAGAGACAGGATACAGGACTTGGGACAGATATAAAAGATGAGCAACTGCCAGGACTCTTAAAAGAAGTGGAAGTTGAGGTCAAGGCTATTTCCCTTCTTCTTGTTTCATCCTTTCCCTAGTGTGAAGAAGATCACTCCCCATTCATCTTCTCCATACTATTCATGTGTCTGTAGGCTTTAATCCTACCACCCCTCAGCTAACTCTCTTCCAGGCTGAGGAATTCTCATCTATTCGTCTCTTCTTGAAATGATGCCATAGCCCAGGTCTCTGTTTTCTTCTTCCTCCTTCTGTTAGCCAGTCTTCTTACATCACTTCTGAGGTGACTAAAATCACATCCAGTCATAAAAATGTCTGTAAGTGGCATAAGGTCTGTTCTGTTTTGCTCTGATAACTTTTCCAATAACTTTGATTTACCTCTTTTGCACATCATTGTGCTGAGGTGCCTACAAATCCAGTATTTCTTTCTGAGTAACAATTGCTAAGTTAGAGCTTATTCGTCTCTGTACATATAGAGTTTGGGTTATTTTCCACACACATACTCTGCTTCATATTAATTAACATAGTATATCATTTGCCATTTTATCACTCAGCCACATAATAGCAGTAGATCCTTCTGAAATTATTTGCAATCAATGGTAGTCAGCAAGTGTATTTGCTTCATTCCCATTTATAGCTTAGTTCTAAAAACACTGAAGACTACAAATGCATCTGGAACCTGATAGTAAACATTACTGCAGTGTGAAAACTGGGCATTTGTACTTACCTTGTAGTATTTTGTTCCCTAGTACAAACTTTACATTTCAATCTCAGATAATCACTTGCATAAATTTAAAGGCATTTTGTATCACAATGATTCTAGCTCCTTGAGTCCGGTTTGGAAGACTTAGTCTGGGACTTCTGCTTCTAAGTGGTTTTATTTTATTGCTCTGCAGGATTTCTGGTATTTATTTGAAGTTCTGATGGTTGTTTGGGATTTCATAATGGTTTCTGAAAAGCTGCCTTTTTGTAGAAAAATAATGGAAATTATTTTTTGCATTTTTGCAATGCAATGCGTAGGTGTAGTTTTTATTTGGTTTCTAATAAGATCATCAGTATTATAAATATTCCATGACCTGAAGAAGTTACAGAGCCTCTTTTTTTAGATTTTTCAACCTCTAATAAGAATTGCCTTTATTAGTGTTTCAGTGGCATCACTGATAAGACTTTCTTCTGCTTAGCTGCTTATCTTTGCAAACCTTGTGGCAGATTAAGAGCCTCCTTTTTTCCTTTTTTGGTCTTTGTCAGATTTGGTTGAAACTGGGTTCAAAAGTTCCATGTAAAAGACACACACAGACATGTGCATACAGTGTGACAGCATGAGCCATTTCGTTAGGCAGCCGGCCTAAAGCAAAGTACAGAGATATACTGTGAATCCTCCTGGAGACTTTTATGTGCACTCCATTGCCATGAATCTGGCTCTCTGTATTCTTTGTCAGAAATCTGACATCTCTGAGTATGCAGAACACATTCTTAAGAAAAGACAAAACCTACATTGCTATATATACAGGCATATAATAACAGTGGTAGATTGTTTTGTGAGCTTCCAAAAGTATTACTGTACTGTCAACTAATGTTGAATGGAACAATGTGAGTTTAAGCAAAAGCAGTTTCCATGGTTACACTGGAGGTATTCTAAATATAGCAGATGATGTAATCAGTCACAGGACTAGATACCAGATTGCTGTGTATTTCAGTAAGAACTTTCTTCTCTGGGGATACCTGTGAGAAAGTGTCTATATTATTCGAGGATACCATTTTTCAAATTATTACTGTTGTCCCATGATTTTCTGCTCCTCAGAAACTTTCCATTTTTCCATTTACAGGCTGGTAGCTTCTTTATTGTTATTATAAATCATATCTATCAGGCCATTTTAATGCTTTTACAGAATTCTTAACAGCGAATGTAACATCCCAGAAAACAGTTTCCACATCTGACCAGAGAAAGATTGTAGCTTTTGAAATGTTTTTTTTTTCCCCATATATTAAAACTGTGTTCGCAGCATCTGTCATAACTGTCTATCCATCTTATCTCTGTATACATCCATCTATCTTTACTATCGTTGCTGTCATGTCTCCAGTGCCCTCTGATCTGATTTCATCTGAAGAGAAGAGAATGGCTTAATGATCCAAACACATCTAATTTTCCAAGATGTATAATAAAACATCCCACTTTCTTCACTCTCAACCTAGCAATTATTTCCCAGTGGAACAAATTTCACTCCATAAAATTTGGACTAACTATTTAGCACACAATTCTCAAGAAAGACTAAATAGGAAGGATGAAGATTTGTTGTCACTGAGAGAGAGATGAAGAAAATATTCAGGGAATTTATTCACAGTTGGTTGTCCATCTTCACTTTATGTCAACTTTCTGGCCCTACTGAGTCCTCTGAGTTCTTAGTAAGTGCTAGTCACATGCTACAGACAATGCAGTGTTCTTTCACAGTAATGTATCTAACTTCAGTCATTCCTGTTTCAATAAAAATTTCCTTTCCATTCCCACTGCTTCTTTTACTGTTCTACTTAATTTCAACCTTAATTAATTTTAAAACTGACACAGTACATTTCAGGAGTAATTGGGCGGGGGGGNCTTGAAAGCACTCCTATTCTTCAAGTCAAGGTCTTTTTGTTTATTAATAGCAACTGGTTAACAATTACTTGTCTTCTCAGAACAGTGTTGTGAATATGCCACATTTCCAGTATCAGCAGAAACAGCACTCCTGTTTTCCAGAGGCAAAGAATGCCAGCGTGTGTAAGGTGCTGCATTAACAGCTAGAGGCTAAAAATCATGCATCCTATTGGATTTTCACTCCTTCCAATAAACCTGTTATTAATCTTAGTTCCTTAACAAATTTTTTTCTGGTCCAAATAGCCTGAAGATAAAGATGTGACAGTGATGAAAGACTGTAATAAAGGGCAGGTGAAACTTTTTGAGGAGAGGTTTCTACTTTCACATGGCAAAAGACAGTGGCAGCATCCAACGAACAGAAATTAATTTATTTTCCAAATACAAAATTTCATAGAATTACAGAAATTATGGACAAAAAAATTGGGTCATCTTTTCCATACTGGAGGCTGTGGCAGCTTTGTCCCTGTTTTTTAAGGTACTTTCTGAGTCTAGGTTAAAGTCTCCAGAGACAGGGCTTAATGCCTTATTGCAAAAATGTTCTCCTATATATTATCAAAGCTTGGCTTTGTATTTAGCTTTGAATGTATCATTTCTGAAAAGATGCTCCTACTACTGTTCCTGCTTTTACCTGTGACATCAATTTAATCAACTCCTTTCCATCCTTGGTGTTTAGGGGGTTTTCATACTTCTGGATGGTTCACCTATTGTCCCATTCATATTTCGTGCTTGGTCAACCTACTCATATTTAGTCTTCATATCTTTCCATATCAGTTAGACTCTCTGATTGACCCTGAGATTATCTCAGTTGGATAGAACATAGTGCTAATATCACAAAGGTTGTGGGTTTAAGCCCCTTATGGGCTTAAGAGTGTGACTTGATCCTTGTGGACCCCTTTCAATTCACATTATTCTGTGATTGTCGATTAACCTGTCTTGGCAAATGACTCTTCCTCCAGATAGGTTATTGATGTGGCTGAGTAAGACTTTACCTGAGAATAAAATTGTTTCTGTAGTAGAGTTAACCATATTGAAGGCTGCAGCTGGTGCTGTACTCCTGACTGGAAGTTGACAGTAATAGATTTGAATGGAATGAAATGTAGAAAGTATCTGAATATTGTAAATGTCAATTAAACAGACTCGCTGAGTGAAATCCTAATCCCATTGAAGTCAAAGACAAACTGTAGCTGGCCATGATGTCTCTTTGCACCTGTAATCAAAATGAAGCTGTCCTGAGGACTCTTTTTTTTCAACAATGTTGTTCTGTCATGTCCAAATTATGGCTCTTACGCAGGCATCTGACTTCCAATTACAACTTTCAAAAACAATAATCCCTTTTTCCTTTGCTTATTGTTTTGGAGGTCTCATGATCCTGGCTCTCCATAGGTTGTCAAATTGCATGATTTGACATTTGGCACAACGGAGAGTGGGAAGGATGAACATGATGAATGGGGAACTGTAAAAGGCAGTCCTCCAATGGAAAAGTATTCATTCACAGGTACAGGTGTGCCCTAGAAAACTCCTAATGCAAACTACCGAACCTCCATCCCCATCTCTCCCTAGGTAGGTCTTTCTGCTCCTGTTGCTGTGCAAGTTCAGCCATTTATGTGGTTGAATTCCAGAGACAGAAAATATACCTGTAATTTTTATGTTTTGCAGTGAGGTGTTTTGTTGTTTTTTTCTTTCAGTTATGCCTACGAGGAAAAATTAACAATTGCAGTATAGGTTACCTCCCTTAGTTCTCTTACAGTATATGTGCTTGATCCAAAACCAGTGGGAATAATTTAGTGACTTGTAACCTAACAGTGATTTCTCTAAAACTCACCCATGGCTCCCACATGTGGAGTTTTGTCACTCAATTCAGTAGGGTAATTATGCACCCTCCTGTGTGTCAGTTGGGTGAATTCTGCTCTCCTTATGGAGTCTGTGCAGAGCAGGTAATTAAAGTCTTTGCACAAATCTATTCTAGAAGGTGGCCCAGGAATCCTCTAAATGGACTGGCCATATTGGAATTTGATGGGAAAGAAATTGGATTCCTGGCCCATTCTGACCAGACATCCCATTTGTACAATAGTCAGCAAAGAGTTTGGGAACATTATCAGCTGTGGAAAAGAACCAACAAAGAGAATCATCCTTCCTATTCAATCTTTCAATGTTTCAGAGGCTCACGACAAGGCGAGAAAAACATGATCTAGGCAGCAAGTTTATTGCCTTTCCTCATCATCATTAAGTGATCCAGGAATGGCTTTACAGTATAGGTCAGCCATCCTCCTTCATTAATTTCAGCCAGTTTGAGGGCTGCTACATCCACTCTTCAGGCATAATGCCAACCCATTGTCAGTATTCCATTTTTCCCTTCATGCATGAGCTATCAGGCTTGAGAGAGGTGGTTTTCTTTTTTGCTTTGAAAGCAAAGCAAAGGAGTTTGGCACAGCATAGGAATCCACCTGTGGTGCGACAGAAGAAAAAGTAAGGAAGAAAAATGTGTGTTATTCTCAGGAGACATTAATTAACAATGAAGAGGGGTTTGTGGGTAAGATAAGGGCAATGCAAAGCCATGAGTTTTAGAGGCAAAGAGAATTTTTCAGAATAGCCTCAGCTCTGTCCTCCTGCTGTGCATAACAATATATAAACACCTCACCAAGCAATGGGGATATTTCTTTGCTCAACATGTTCCTCTCATCCCTAGCTGCACAGGGGAAAGAATCACCACAAAAAAAGTCAACACAAACCTTAACTACCCACAGGCCATCAGTGAAGCTGTCAACATAAAACTAGTTTTTCCGGGTACCACATATGAGTGTTGAGAAGCCTCACAAGGCAATACTAACCTTCTCCACTATGAAGATGAGTGCACCAAACCTCCCAAAAGTCTTCTATTTCCTCTAAAATTCCAGAGCAGTCAGGCTGCTACAATTCCATAGAACTAAATAGTTATTCCTCTGGCACAAAACATCCTCCCAGTATGGAAGGAATAAACTATGTTACTACCCATGGTCAAGAGTTGTGAGAAATATCCCTTGAAAGCATGCTTTCCATTTCCTGAAACTCAGGAACTGAAAGTATATGAAGGCAGTGTACTTACGTAAAGACAAGCCTGCTGAGAGTTGTTAGCTTGCCTCTGATCTTACGCAACCTGTCTGTTTGCAGTCCTGCCCTAACCCTGCCTGTGGTATTTTTGGACACATGTGGATTTCAAATTCTGGCGTATTATAACAATGTCCTGCAGGTTTCTATAAAATATTTCCTACAGCTACTCTACATAAACTCCATCCCTGGCTCTCATAAAAGCCTGTATTTGCAGCCTCACTCTCTTCTTGCTTCCCAATCGGCTGGGAGACCCATGAGGCTAAGTTTTGAGGTGGGGAGCAAGCCTGTGTTCTTTCAGAAGTCCAAAACTCATGTAGTTATATTTTTGGCACAAATAATAAAATATCAAATATACTGTTGATGTCCAAGATGGAGCTAGACATAGTGAAGTGGAGGGCAGATCCTCAGAGGCATGGATCTGGTTCAGCCTCTTGGTTCTTGCTGACATACAGGATATGAACTCAAGGGAGCTGTAATATGCGTGCCTTGATGTCCAGCTGCATCTGCCATTAAACAGAGTCTGAGAACAGCCTTCCATGTGTCGCTGGAAGCTGGGCACCCCAAATCACTGGTTTTCTGGCAGCTAGAGTGAAGGAATTATGGGCAGCAGACATTCCAATTGTCTTCTGAACCATAAATGTGGAGACAAGGGTTGTCAGAAAGCTGGAAGGGACCTTCATCTAAAGAAAAAGGGCATAAAATAGAAAAAAATCTTCCTCAGAGGAAAAGAATGAAATGGAAAATTCCAAGCAGTTCTACTCTTTTTACCCATCAGCTCTCTTCTGCTCTTTCATCTATGATTATTTTTGTTTTCTCTGTGCACTTTGCTGTTTCTGACTCCTTAAAACCTATCTCTCTGTTCTGCTGTGAAAGTGTCAGGGATGCATGGCAAGTTGATTATCCTCATGAAGCAGCTACCATAACATTGAGAGATTCAGGCATTTTCTTGATCATTAGCCTAACAAAGCATATAGCGTTGTAGCTAACTGGAAAGATACAGTATATTATTATTGTTATTATTTCTATTTTTGAAACCCAGGACACCGTGGTGTGGGGAGGAGGTGGGCTGCATGAGTACATAGACAGACAGTCATTTAATCTGAAATGGAGAGCAAAATGTAATTGGTAGGCTTAGACTCATTAGTATGCTGCAGCCTGTGTCTATGATTCTTATTAGAAAAAAAATATTAAAGGTCCACTGTTCAGGGAATTGAAGGTGGCACAAGCAATTTAGTGGAGTTTTTCATCAGTATCTTGCAGAGGGGTTGCACCTTTTTGAGTTTTAGGACTATAATGCAATATTTAAGGAGAATATACTCCATCAGCTGTACTTGCAACAGCACATCACCTTTGAAATATAAATCTTTCAAAATCAGAATAATTTCTTTGTTAGTCTTTAGTCTGTACCCTTGGGCTGCAACAGTTGTCTTCTGGGCTTTTGTTTTTATGTGGCTTATGTCTACCAAAGTAAAACATTAAGAACAAAAAAAAAGCCAAGGGGAAAATGGCAGTCATATTCTTACAATAAAANTACATACTTCTAATCAGAAAATAAGGGGAATAATAACTTTAATTTTCATTAAAGCAGAGGCACAAAGAAAACTTCAGGGTTTCATACAAAATTAAACTCTTTTCTTTATAAAAATATGACATATTTTAAATAATTTATTTTTATATATTATTTATAGTCAATATTTCCATATTTAATTGTGGCAAAGTTAAGTCAGATTTGTTGCCAGACTTAATGATGAGTGTCTTAGCACGAGGCATTTTTTCAGTGTGCTAGAGATGATCATACATTCTCTGCTCTTGTGAAAAATTCAACTTGATCCAAAACTATGTATGTGACAGTAATGGAGATACATGGTATTCAAGGTCTTCATTGAACTAGTGTTATAAGGTGAGTTTGTTTTAATACACCAAGGTCTGACTTAAAGAATGTAAATGGAAAAAATCTGTATTAATTCCTCAAAGATAGAATGTACTCATCCTAAAGGCCACAGTTCAGAACTCTTAAGTGGTTAGGATGGTTTCTTCTCTATTAATTATTTGCATGTTTTAATGGCAAGCTTTATTTGGAAGAAATTCCTACCAATTTTTAAAAATTACCACATATGTCATCACTAAAATATATTTTAGAATACCTCACATAAGCAAACACTAAGGAATCACCTTAATTTCTCTGTAGTACAGAGATGCCAGTAGTGACATTTTAATGTATTATGTTTAATCACAATATTGTATTTCATTCACCTAGAAATGCATTAATCATAATTCCCACCACAAGAAATCATTTTAAAATATAGTGATAGTGGGCAAGCAGATCTGTGTTCACAGCAGTGTTATTTAAACAACTTTTATACCCTTGTAGTTATGCAATTAACCTGCAGTAATAATCTTTATTACTACTATTATGCATACCTCATCTGCAAGATGACCTAAGATGACAGTATAAATATCACTGAACTAAAAGATTTACCTCAGATGATGCACTATTTCTCTCCTGTAAATGGAACAGGTAACGTTTTGGGACACCTTAAATCGTCCTGTTTAGGCAGAGTTTTGGTCCCCCTCATTTCACACTCTAAGCCTGAAACTGAAGTGCTTACAGCTTATGGGTAAGCTCTGAGCTTCTTTCTAATATAGAAAGAAGGAAGAAAGAAGGATACATTTGCTTTTTTTGGGTTTTGTTTACAGATTTTCATTAAATCGTTTTTTATTTAGTATGGATGAGGCTTCTCTCTGTCTATTTTGCTAGGATGAAAATGACAACTGGGAAAATTGTGAATAGTATTGTCATGTTATTAGGGACATTATGAATTATTTATATATGGCATGCACAAGGCACTAGATACTTTATATGCACATAATCAGACTACTTCCCATTTCTAAAGACAGAGTTGTTACTAAGGAGTTATTGCTAATAAGTAAGAGGTGGCTGGGACAGGATAAAAAGGACAGGATAAAATCATGACTGAAATACTTGTTGATTCTTTTCCCTTGTTCAGAATTTTCTCTTATTTCTCCCTCCCAGATAATTTTACAGCCAGCTGTGCCCACAACTACCTCCATACTTGGTGAAAGCAGCCAGCAGATACAATAGCAGTGCACTGCTGGCCCCAGCTTTTCAGAGTGCTTTCGAGGCACTGAGGTTATTCTAGGGTGTCCTATGGGATGACAAGCTTTTAACAGATGCCATCGGGAGATAATGAACTATTTCAGGTCATCATTTCAGAGGCAGGAGCTAAGACTATGCCTAGGGAATCCATGATCTCCTACCATTCATTCCCAGCACTGGATCTCACCGCAGAGTCTAGAGGTACGTCTTTATGTCTGGCTCACACAAGTTCTAGCATGGACACTCACGTGAGCCATGCAAGTTTGACTGAGGCTGAAGTCCACCACAAGCAGTTCCTTCAAGCCAAGGAGTTGAAGCAATGTAATTGGCATGCAGAAGAGCTAGACTGATGTTCAGCTCTGGAGCCCTGAAGACCTGACGTGCTCAGGTAACTCCCAGCACTTAGGTGGAAGCTGGTTATTCCAAGACAAAAGAAAGACAATAAAAAGCCTTTGGTAGAAGGAAAAATTACACTTTTTCCTCTCCCAAAAACTGTATGCTAGTGGAGTGGCTGACATCTTCTTTATTTGCAGAGATAATATTTTTGCTGTTTCTGGTCAATGGGGCATACTTCAAAGACCTGGAGGTGCTTTGTAATAGGTGATTCCTGTAAAAAATGACAGAAAATTAGCTTGCTGACAGCTGTGGCAACAGAGGGTTTTAACAGAAGAGCAGTTTGACAATACATTGCTTGTCAAACGATTTCTCCATGATTACTATTTAGAGTAAATATAATCGGTGCACAGCATCTAGCTGGACGTGGGAGGTATCATACGATATTGGTGTGAGAAGGGGAGAATCTGATACTTCAGAAGCATTGCACTGGTACAGCTGTGAACAGGAGACAGAGTGGTAAGCCTGGCAGCCAGATGAATATGAAGACCAAAAGACATAGGATGTCTGGGTGGTCTCTTTGCATCAATTCACTACAAATAACCTTTCACAGATATAAGCATCAAAATTCTGGATATTACTTGAAAATCTGATGGATTCTTATCATTTCAGTATGGGCACAGACATGGAGGTTACCTAGGTGCAGCTCTTGCAGAAGAGTTTTTTCTCTGTGAAAGCCTGCAGAAAATACTGGACCATTGAGTACAACTGCCAGGACCCTGTGAGGGCTAGGACCTCTCCATGGGAGAGCCAGGGTCCATCCCATCACCCCAGTCAGGAACAGGTCCAGAATTAGGGCCACTGGAGCAACCTGAGCCCTGGTGATCGGGCACCTCCCTGGGTACAGATTGAGGCTTGAGCAGGGCATAAGTCTGTGGGTGAGGGCCAGGATCTGGCTTCAAACAAAGCACTGGGATGACTCCACAAACCGTGGGGCAGGGCCAAGGCTCAGGGTTCCCCTGGGCTCCTGTAGAGAGCACAAGACCAGCCCTGCAGTGGCCTTGCTGGGACAGGAACTGATGCCTGAAAATAGGATCCTAGGCTCTAGATGGGGTGGGGCAAACCCCAGAGGTTCAGGCAGGGATGCTGGTGCTGGGGGTGCCCTCAGGACCCTGGAAAGTTACTGGCAGCTCTCTGTGTGTACATTCAAGGGCAGGTGTGTTTGTGTGTAAGTGCCCAGTCTCTAGTTACCAACCAGATCTCAGAAGTACGACAGAACACTTAGAAGTAATGATATGGTAGGGAAATCACCTTATGTTGCTATTTAGTCCCATGTCTCCTCCCTCCCTTGGAAGCACTTATTTTGACTGTGAGAGTAATATAATGTGCTTATGTTTGAAGGAAGAGACACCTTGAATATACGTGTGCTTTTTAGATAGCTAACGCATAAAAGCTGATTCAAGGAGCTGACTGTCTAGCTGAGATAGGCAGTACCAGAAGACGCAACATTAAACTGAGAGATGAGATAGCATACAATAATGCAAAGGGAGACAAGCAAAATCCTCTTGGTGAATGTATGCTGCGAGTGCAGATGTTGCAGCTTTAAGCTTATGCTTCCCAGGTTTCTTTCCATATGGGCTGATAGACGAGTCTGGCACTGCAGTGATAGCAGAGGTTGTCCAGGGAACAGAGGTTGTCCAGCCAGCACTGTGCCGGCTGAGAGGACCTGAACCACGACCATGAGAATACTGTGTCCAGCAGAAGAGAGAAGATATTCAAACCATGAAAGCACTGTTAGCGGAAGTTCAGGCATCTTAAATAGGAAGATGAATAAGAATTGATAATTGGTAAAACATTTTGACTACAAAGTTGCAGAGAAGGAGACAAGGGCTATGGGGAAAGCAGTTAAAATAGAACGAGTCCAGGAGCGTAGGCTGAGGCATTTGACATAGAGGGATCTCTCAGACTGACGCAGAAGACTGGATGCAGTTCCCTGGATGTCTGGCTTACAGACAGGAGGAAGTCACTTGAAAATAGCAGATTTTGTAGCTGGCTGTAAAAATGAGAATCAGCTTTGCTATGGAAGGAAAGCAGGGTTTAGTGAGAAAAAAAAGAAAGCTGCTGCAGATGTCATTATGAGGAAGACCTGGTAGTTAAGTACATGGGGAGGGAAACAGAAGAAAAGAGAGCAATGAGAACTAACCTGAGGGAGCCTACCAGAGCTAAAACCAGAGCAGAGCACAGTAGGTCAGACAGGCTGGGAAAGCTGGCTAAAGAACATCACTATATTTAAAATGTAAAGAAAAAAAAGGACAGCTGTAACTGTGCTTTTGACAGTTGATTTAATAGCTCACTTTCAGTTATATTTTGTCATTTGAAATGAAATGTATTCCCTTCAAATATTTTATCCACATAGCTCTGAGCCTTTCTTCCAATTACATGGCACCCATCCTCTTAAGGATTAAGAAGCTTTAATGAACTCTATTGTTGCTAATTCATCTACCTTTTATTTTGACAATGTGACTTTTGTTTACAATTAGTACAGCCAACATTATGCAGGGTCATGTGGGTTGAAAGAAGAAAATTTGCATTCAACATGGTAAGAAAACAAATGAGTCCTTTCCTCTGGAGTGCTCGTTAGTTTTGTTTTGTTGTTTGGTTTTTTCTAAGAAAAATCTCCAGGATATAGATCTTCTGGTGGGACTTAATCAGATTTGGGCATGAGACTCCAAAAGATAACTTTGAAGACTTACCTTCACTGCACTCTACCTTTGGAAGTACCTTAGCTTCATAGGTACTGCAGATTTTTACCTGTTTTTTTAAGAAAGTAAGACCAATTTCATTGTCCAGAGTACATTTGTTTAACCTACAGATACTCTGTGAGTATGTTTTGAACTCATTACTTACTTTCAACCAGATTTGATTGTCTTAAATATGTTAAATTCCACAAGTTTGATGAAAAACAGCTGTGTAGAGGAGTAAGACTGTAATTTAGGGTACCTACTGTGATAAAGCCTGCAGCATGAGCTTAATCCTTATTAGACACTGAAATCTCTATGAGTGAGACGAAGGGAATCACAAATCCCATCTGTGCTCTCAGAAATCTCAACTCAAAACTCATGTTCTGTCAAAGAGTAGATAATTCAAGAAAGAAAAGAGGTTTTTACAACATTGCTTGCAAATTTTCTCCTTTTACTTTATTTTCAGTTTAGTTCAGTTTAGTTTATTTGTTTGACTCTGAAAATACCTAAAGACTCTGTTTGATCCCTGTCAACTTCTCTTTGTTTTGAAAGAGATGAACAATCTCTCTCCAATCTGAGATTAAACCCAGAGAAAAGTTTCCCTCTGAAGAGTCATCTACAGGCCAACCTGACCAGCATTAGGAGGCCATGGGCTGCCACATCAGGCTCCCTAGAATGGCCAACCCAGCTGTGTTCTCCTTCAGAACAGCTCTGAGAGCACCCACCTCCTCTTCCTCTTAGTGTGCAAACTTTGCTTGTGGTTTCTGCACTCATCTACCAAGTGGTCAACTGATCATTACTCAGTTCTGCTTTGCCTGAACAGTCCTCTGAAATCCTGTAACCTTCAGGCCCAGGAGCGAGGACAGAGGTGTCTCTGGGGCTGTGCCAGTGTGCACTGAACCAGTTCAGAGATGGTGTAGTAGGCTGAGTACAATGCTATAGTCCATATTCAGAGGCCAGCTCACAATGACAAACATCTCATTTGTTCTGGAGTGTTGGTTTCAACCGTACTGGAAGCCTTCTGGCCTCTCCTCTCACAGATGAACATCTTTTCCTTAAACTATGAGGTTTATAAGATAATTAAATTTGCTTTTTAAATATGCTCCATCAACCCCTTCTTCCTGGTTCCTTCCTTTACCTATTTTGCATTATTTTTATATAGTGACATACTTTCAACATAAGGCTGCTTCGCATCCTTTTTCATATTAACCTACAGCTTCTTGGGTTTGTCTTTGTGTGAGGAGTAAGGACGATAGTAAGTAATAAGAATTATTTCAGCAGTGGAATTGAGATTCTGCTTAGGCCTTGGGAAGGAAGAAAGTACAGATGTCAATCTTCAAGAAAGAGTTCTGGTAGCAATTTCTGCCTGAGGACAGGGCTTAAGACTTATTGTTGTCATTAGCTGTATGTGTTAATTAGCTCTAGGCATCTTCCTGCCCAGCATGCTGGCTATTTGTGAGCCCATTTTGTACATAAAAATGCCTGTGTGACACATGGTTTTGTGGTGCCAATGGAGACCAGGCTGGATGCCCCATCAGTTGGGGAAATGGCACTGTGCGTCATGCCATTGGGGTGTAGCTGTTGCACAGGGCACTCTATGGCCATCTGAGTCTCTACTGTGCCATGTTGGATCAGGATCTGTTGTTTACCCATTGCAATGCAGAAGCAGTGTAGCTCATGTTAATTTGCCCTCTTTCTCAGGGCTGCTTCAAGTTTTGGAGATATAGCTGGGCAAAATTTTGCATGATGTAGTGTTGTGGAACAGAGCTGTATTTACAGTGTGTTCAAGCTCTTATCAAGCTGCGCATGTCAAACGGAAAAAGCAGGACAGCAAGGAACGAACACAATGGAGAAGATCATGACATAATGTCCAAAGAATGCAAACAACGTCTCATCTCATGATCTGCTGTGGCTCTAACACATTGGTAGAAGTGACCCCTGCATAACATGTGACCATTATTCCTTTTCTCTAATTGGCTGTATCAAACCCAAACAATTATGGACTATAAAAGGTACATGAATTTGCAATAAAGGCAGACTGCATTTGGGGAGCTCATTTTCCCACTGTATAATATTGTATATAGTCTTTCTTTCCTGGATCCTCTGAAGCACCATGAGCTCCAAGGCCCTATCCTTTTTGTAGTGGCTATGATTTCAGAGGGTCCTATTCAATGCTGCCAAATTGCTAAGCCCAGTTTTAAAGGGCAAACAACAAATGCCGCTACAGTGTTGCCCTTCATGCTGATGACTTACAACATCACCTATCTCAGCAACCTTTTATGTTTGGGCTACCTTTAATTTTCAGGAATTACATTATCTTTGGCTAACTGTTTGCTGTCTGCCTATTTGCATTTTTACCTCTGAGTATAATCAAGTAGGTACCATGTTTTCACTTCATTATTGTTTCTGATGGTGTTCTACATTCCCATGCAGGGAAAAGTCTTCCCTGTACTACAAATGATACCTACATCTTTTCCCCTGCTACATGGTGACTATTCAGGAATGCATGGATCATGCAATCCTATAGCATCACCTCATAGGTCACACATGTGTAGAGGCTCTGTGAACTGCTGAGCTCCTTCAGTTCCTGCAGGAACCCTGGTGATAAAATTTGACTAAGATGGGGAGCTGGCACTTCAACAAAAAGCTCCAGGGTGAATAACGATCACAAGCAGAACAAGTATGTGGTTTTTCAAGCCACTTCAGGGTAATGTGGGAGGCTGATGAATGTAATCTTTTTCTCTTTAATGTTCAACTACCCTTGGCATAAAATCTCCTGTCTATGGCATCATGGAGATGTCTGACTCAGAACAGTGAGTAGCATGAAAAATGCGATGTTCACATCTTCTTTTTTTTTATGCACTCATGCAGAGGAGATACCTTTGGATTCCTCTGGTGGATAGCAAAATCTAAATATAAAACAGTTCCCATCTTTGATAAAGTCAAATATCAGATTCCTGAACTGAGATCAGACTCTGCAGAAGAATGTTTAGATGTAGGCACGCACAGCTTTGTTTGTTGCAAGTTTTCTCTCAGGATAAAGGAGATGATCAGTGGTTTCAAACAGAGCACAGATTTTAATTACTTAGTTGTTTGCCAGGAGGTAGTAGACACTAATATGTGACTGCACTGTACAAATTACTTCTGTAAGTAAACTGGTACTTTCACAAGAACGTGAATGAGATGCTCAAACTGCATTTGAATAGAATTGGAGCAGCTGATTCCTTAAATCCCTAGTGAAAAGCTTGGTCATAGCCTCTAACCACTGTACCAGAGCATGTTGGGAACACTAGGGATTGGGGGGTTTTGGGAACCTGAATACCATTAAGTTTGAGCCATTTTCCATTCTGTGACAGCAAAACAGATTAATTGTATCTTAAGCTCCATTTTCAGTGTGTTTGTCACCAGATTGTGTGAATAGGATCGTAATCCTTCTATTCAGCTGAACTGTAGCTCACTGCATGACCTTTTCAGCAAATGTATTTTAATTAGCTGTATGTTCACCTTCTTCCTACTGCTGAAAGCAGGAAAAATGGATTATTGACAATATGAAGTATTATATATTTAACCTTTTAGGCTGAGAATTTGGACTGGAGTGAAACCAATCTGTAAGGACAGCTACCAGTATTGAACAGGTCAAACTGTGATTAATTCACAGCTTAATTTTGTGCCCTCAGGTGTATACAGTGCACATCTCTGGAGCCACAAAACTTCTGTAATAACTAAATAGTCTTCAGAGTTTTCTGTTCTTCCCTGATTCTTCTCTTTCCCCTTTTCTATGGCAGCCTTGAGCTCTGCACCTAAAGGGCACAATGAAGTCCCCTGGTATATGATTTGTGCAGGAGCAAGACACTACTGAAGAGTTGTCCATTACAAGAATATCTAATTCCACCCCATCAGTAATGTAAAGCCAGGATCAGATCCAGCTTCTGGTCAGGAATAGGGCTGATTAAAGCAACTGTGCTTCAGGGCATACTCAACAGAACTAATTTGTTTTTTTACAAAAACGAGTGGGAAACCCAAAGGAGAGGCCATATTCTACTGCAGGAGCAATTGCCAACTTCTTCCTCTTCAATCTGTAGCTTTAAACGGCTTCAAAGGCTTCTTACTGAAGTGAAAAGGATGTTGTTAGCTCCCTATGCACCGATGTATTTTGTATATTTGGCCATGGCTCTCTACAAATATTACAGACATCCTCATCAGAGAATAGTAGGTCTTATCCACCTATACTGCTCACCACAATATCCTGCTGGAAGGGGTGCTGGAATGAGTCACAGCCACGGATGATGTTAACTGATGTCAACTCCAGAATTGTTATTTTGACTTTGGAACATCACACCATCTGACTTTTCTTCAAACCTTTTAGCTGCTTTGTTAGTTCATAACTTAGGCTCTTGCCTAAGTGGGTAAGCTTTACCTCTGCGTCTGCATGCTACCTAACAAAATGTTGCTGTACACAATATACCCACTGTGGTGCAAATGCACTGTCAGTGCTAATCCAGGAGAAATGAAGGAGGAAATCTGAGTGGCTCAACATCAACCAGAGAGAGTCCATGTAGAAAATATAACATTACACAAAAGAGTTTTTTCTTCAGTCTTCTGCACTCCTACACCTTGACCTACTGTTCCAGAGCCTGGTACAGTGCTGTACCACCGGCTGCTCTGCAGTTTGATAGCTGTGCTGTGGCCAGGCTGAGCTGGGAGGACAGCTGCCAGCACATACACCAGGGCAGGCAGTGCAGACATGGCACTGCATGCAGCCCTGGGCAGGTGTGGAAAATGAGGTACTTGCCAACATTATTGCTCAAAGCACAATTTGGACCCCAGTAGAGGGGACTGTGAATAACTTCTGGTTTTCAGGAAACATAAATGACAACCCATCAACCCCAGCAATTCGTTTCTATCTGTTTATAGTGGTTACATTTTCAAAGCTATGTTCAAAAGGTAAAGGGCAGGAAACGTAATGCTTCAATGATACTGTCATTTGCTAGATTCCCTTAATAAGCCAGCTGTGAATAGATGAAATTGTTTTGTGAACCTGCTGCATGGAGCACACACTCCTTGTAGCTTTCTCATGCAGAGGAATGGCTGCTGAGGTTAGAAAATGCCCTGTGAACAGCAGAACAATTCTGCCACCAATACCCCAAGTTAAGGTAACTACTTTGGAGGGTGCAAAGGAGGAGTGCATGAAATGAGATCATTTTGACCTGTCTCTAGCCAGACACATGCACCTATAGCAGTGATGAGGGCAGGAAGGTAAGCCACATATAGGAGAACAAAATAAATGCCAGTTTGATATACGAGTACGTACCAAGTTTTAAGCCTGGCTCCTGCCCTTTTCTGTGTGTAATAAATGAAATGACCTTCCAGTTAAAGTGTAAGAGATTGAAAAAGACAAAGCAGAGCAGTGAGGCCCTTTTTTCCCAGTGTATACTCACATTAGAATTCCGCTCTCACACTCTTGCAAAGGAAAACTGTAGCTTGAAGAGAAAACAACATAGCATTAAGCCATCCTTGTGTCAAATATTGTAAAAGAAAACAGTTAACGACACTGCATTCTCATTACCAGCTTTGGGGATAATAGCCTCCCTCCCTCATACCAAACAGGATTCTTAGTGCTCTTTTGCGCTTAAGTCTCCAACTTGGCAATTCCAGCCAGCCCAATGCTCATAAACTGTAACTCCTTTGTCATTCCCAGGTATTTTCTGTGGGTTTTGCTTTTATTGTGACCTGAAACTATTTTATGACCGAGTTCTACTGTTCTGTGTACAGTGGGTAATGAAACACCTTTATCTGCATCTTCTGGTTCTTTCTTTTATTCTCTCAGCTTAATGACATTACTGTGAGCACCACTGGGACTGTTATGCAGATGTGCTGCATACTGGAGAAGTTGCTGCTTCAGGATAAGCCATTACTTTTTGTTGCCCCCACAGGTCTGGGAAAGATAGCTCTTACAAATAACTTCCTGCAACTGTTACCTCATGAAAAATATGTTATATGTCAAATTAACTTCTCAGCACAGGCCTCAGCTAATCATACCCAGGACATCTCCCTAACAAAATGCGAAGGGTATCCAGAGTTTTAATTAAAATCAAATATGTAGTTGTGCTTATTTTACTCTGCAGAGATTATCCACGAAATATAATGAAATGCTCTCCTTCCATTTCTGACAGAATAAATGAAAGTTGATTTGTTTCTCTATGTAATGTTTATTACTGGGGAAACCGTACTTTAATTGATGTTGACAAATATTCTGATTTATGGGGTGTATAGAACAGCACATAGTCCAGAAAGCACATCTGCTTAACTTTATCTTCTTAGGTGTTTTTGTTTTAGGAGAGTGTATCAGCTGCCTGTCCCTGGATATTCTTCAGTCTAAAGCATATTCAAGGGAATCACCAGACTGAGTCCTAACTAGTAAAGAGAGCCATCTGCTAGGGAAAGATCTGAGCAGTAGGCTATATATGGCACTCGTCAACATACAGAGGGCAAAGAGATCAACTGGAAGAATAGCAGCATCCAGGGGATTACATCTAGAAAATGGTTAGCTCTCCAGTATCTAAATCATGCATTTTTAATTCATCACATGGCAGACAAACAAGTCAAACATTAATTGGCATGATACAAGGGAGTTCATACCATATTCTGCACCTTTCGATATGGAGAGCATTGTTTGCCAGGCAACCTAGACAAAACTTGGAACTTTGCATTTGCAAGCACCAGAAATGAGAACCATAGGCAGTATCACACATCAATGATTAAAATAAAATAAAAAAAGAGAAATTACTGAAACTGCTCAGTGCAAGAGTCTTCAAGAACATTATAGATCTTATTTTTAGTGCTAAAACTTACTGTAATAATTGTAGCTTCCCTGAAAAAATAAAACTAAGAATTTGTAACATAAGCAACATAAATAGCTCAACTACATAAAGAATACATTTTTATCCCCACTGGAGATTGATAAAGGCTATAATGAAAACTGGCAGAACCTAGTGAATGGAGAAATGCATCCTATTAACAATATAAAGTACTAGAAAATGACGTGAGGGTATTTACTTATTTATTCTGTAGCCAATATAAGGGAATCCCGTCTGCTACAAGCAGATTCTAGCAAAGTGCTAGTTCAACACAAGGGTAGGAACATTTGTCAATTTTTGGTTACTGGAATTTTGAGTTTCCAGTTCAGAAAAGTCTGTTTGCTTGGGTGACAGATTGCAGTGCATTAGCTATGAAATGAATAAGAACATACAGATTCTGAAAATAGTAATATATATCTAGGTTAACTGTTAAATATTTTGGAAAAGTGCCTTTCATGCTCTTTTCTCATCTGGTTCTGAGTCAAAAGCTGTTGAAGAACCTGAAATGTGGTGTTCCAAAACTATGTGAAAGAAATGTACACCAACTACTCCATTTGGATAGTTTTGTGGAGTAGGTGAGGTTTCTCCCTTGATTCTGCTTGGGATCATTCAGGATTATTTTTAAGAGGGCAGGATCATAGTGGTACAACTTGTAGTGTAGTTTCCCAGAGCTACTTTGGCCTCCTCAACTGAAGCAGATAGTGAATATTGCAGAAATATTTACCCAGAGTGAGTAAATCTTTAATGTATGGTCGACAATCTCTTCCTAGGAATGAAATCAAACTGTATTTCTGGCTGATCGTGGAGACTTTTAAATGCAAAGAACATAGAATCTATTTTTCTAGTAAGGGTCATTGTTTGTTTTTTATTAAATTTTTAATTGCTAAACGTCTGCCACTAAATTGGAAGCCCCACACAAAGCATGTCATATTTTATGTAGAAATCAACACAATCTAGTGTTGTAAAAGATAATGATGGAATATCACAGCACACAACTTTGCCCACATGGTGTACGTGGCTCTCATCTTCAGATGGGTTCTGTGACAGTTAGATGGGCAGAAACAATTTGAAAAATGTAGTCCAGGTACTAAGAGAAGGTTGTGGATGTATATGGAAGTAGGGAAACCTCCACAAAACATCTCCGATGCAGATAATTGGCGTGAGGACCAAGGGTGAACCTCGACAGGGTGCAGGGCTCTCCTGGGGGCACAGAAATACCAGAATAAGGTGAAGAAAGTCAAAATAATACAGGTCTATCTGAACAGTTATCAACTGAGACCAGGGAGCAGACAGGCGTTGGCCCCAGAGGAGAGAGGAGGACAGAGTTGGTCATGGCTTCCACACAGAGTGGGGGCAGCAGGAAGCTGTGACAGAGGTGCTTGATGTACCTTCCCCATAACAAACACTGCCAAACAGAATCACAGAATCACTAGGTTGGAAGAGACCTCCAAGATCATCTAGTCCAACCCTTACCCTAGAACCTCAACTAGACTAGACTATGTCACCAAGTGCCACGTCCAGCCTTTTTTTAAAACATCCAGGGATGGTGACTCCACCACTTCCCTGGGCAGTCCATTCCAAAACTTTATTACTCTTTCTGTAAAAAACTTCTTCCTACACTTGTGCTACATTCAGCATAAGGCAACTTTGCGGTCTACAAAGAAATAGCTAAAGGAGAACCCAACTTGGATCTGTCAGTGTGATTCAGTGAGGGATTATTTCATGAAGCATTTGATCAGATGACTCAAAGTTTCAGGCAGTTTGTCAATTGATTGAAAATGAACACTAGAGGTCTGACTATATGCCTGGAGTCACATACTGAATTAAGCAGCCAGGTAAAAAAAATGGTCTAAGAGTGCACAGTGTACTTTCAAAAATGAGATTTCTTTCACCCCCTATGACAAAGATTGGTAAGTGAGGAAGGACACCTTGTACTTCTTTGCCCGTGTCTTTGCTTGGTTTTTAACTTGTCCAAACCTTCACTACTGAAGGGCAGTGAGAGGAAGGTGAGGACTGCAGTGTACCCTCTTCTGTGTTAATCAAAATACTCTGGCCTGGAACACGAGGTGGGGAAGGGTGCTCTTCAGGAGCTGGAGAAACAACTTCATCTCCATATGTGGAACTTTCCTCGTGCTGCCTCTCTCTCAGAACAATTGAATTTACCCACCTGCTGGAGCAAATGTGGGTAGAGTGATTTCCGTATTTTGATTACAGCTTCTGCACTGAAGTTCATCGCTGAGCTCTTTTACTATCCCTTGGTGATAACATTTAATTAATTCTTGCAAAATAGAAGGATGTCTTTGCCAAGTAACTTCTTTCACAGACAAGGCCTTTTCAGGCTGTACACTCAGGTCCCTGAATGGAAACTTAGCTGTATGCAGCAGTATTTTCCATCAGGGCATACAGACCGGTTGCACTGTTAAGGACATCATTTCATCACACCTGCTTGAGGAATGTAAAGTGCTGTACCAAAAGGCAAGAAGTGAACTAGCACTTTTTTATGCTTGTCTGCACAGCCCTCTGGTGAGGGAAGGGAACTCCAGATCCAAGTTCTCTCTGGAGAGTTAGTGATTAACACAAACCTTCCCTGCATTTCCTCCAAGAGAGGCATGAAGAAAAGAGTCCATCCTTATGAGCATTGCAGGTCCCATCAGGCGCTGCTAGAGCTGATGTATGTTGCTGACCCTGAGATGCAGCCTTATGAGAAATTAGAATATAGAGAAAGGTTTTGTGGCAGACTTAACACGTAGAAATTAAAAAAGTACTCTGTGAACTGAAAATGAAACCTGTCTGTGGGAAAAGACTTTCCCAAAGGCTTCTCTATATTTCTGTGTATTTGTTTTGTGCTCAGCTTCAAGCAGGAAACAACTTTCAGGACCCCTCCAGACTCCCAATCCCCCTTTGCTGTCGATGCGAGGAAACTGCTTGAGAACCCGTGGCTGTCCAGCTGTTCCACATGGAGGAAAGATGACCTCTTCTGAGTACTCAGGCAGTTCCCTTGCCAAAGAGATGCCACAAACAAATGGAACCCTGTTGTTATTTCTGCTGAACTCACTCATCTAGAAGGTTTTAAAACATATCATACTTCTCTACGTGAGCTACCACTTCCATTTATCCCAGGCAAGAAGCCTAAGAAAAATGGAAATTAATGTGTTTATTAACTTCCATCCTATTTTTATTTGTTAGCTTTTTTCTCATGCACAGTGTATATTACAATGAATTAAAAAATAATAATAGCTAATCACAGCCTGGCAGGGATTTTTAATGGATTTAATTTTTCTCTATCATGCTTACATGTAATCTCTAACACTCCGTGTTTTATGGGCTTGTTATCACTCTAGTAATGTTTGCAGTGTGTGTCTGGAGTGCTTGCAGACTAACTGCAGGAATGACAAACTCCCCCAAGACCAACAGGTGCTGGTTCCCATTCTCAAGCCAAGCAGCACATGTCCTGTGTCTGAATGTCTGGTTTAGCACAATTCACACCACAGGAGTTCTTGTCTTTCCCACAACCACTCTGAGGGGAGGGACCATTTAATGGAACAACTTACATCATATAATCAGTAGGCAGCCTGAAAACAATGCTTAGGTTTGGCCCTTGAACTGCCCTTGTTGTGCTGAAACTGATAGACTGCACATGCTTTTTGTCAGAATGAAAGGTGGCTACCTTTCATCGTGTTGTGACATATTACATACAAAATTATGACATTGTTACACATGAAATAGTAGAACCTGAACACTGCCCTATGTGGGCATGAGTGACGTATATGTCATTTGTGGAGGGGATCAGGACAGACTGGGGTTCATCATTCTACTCACACAGATCCTGCTACTGACTGGGGTGTGGAAGTATTTAGCTTATTTTCATAAAGCATGAATCCATTGTAACGCTCCAAAATAGTGAGGATCACTGGTCCATGCAATGCAGGAATCATTGTTGCTATGGTTACCAGTTCTGTATAATTTTTTTATGTGTTTCTGCAATAAAAAATGATGTATATATGTGAGCATTATTTTTATTACATTATTGTACCATCAAAAAGCATTGCTCAGCTTTTTAACTCAGAATCAACAGTTTAATTTCAGACTGGGTCAGTACCAAAACAATGATCATTATTATTCCAGATGGTTTTTTTGGTGGCCTTTGTAAATTTACTGATGGTCTCAGCTTAATAGATACTGACAGGTGTCTACACTATTAGCGTCTACTACAATTAGTACTAATTGTTACCTCTATTGGCAGTGGAGGTTGGCTAGGGGTTTAATGGAGATGAGAGATGAACATGTTTTCTCTGTGTTCTTCCCTTCTTTCCTCAGAGAGGAAAATATATCTGAAATAAGTCCTCATGGCCAAAGTAAAGAAGAGAGAAAGTTTGAATATTTATTACGTGGTTATTCCTGCGTGGTGGCTTAATGGAAGCATTCAATCTCTGAGACTTCCAATTTGGCACTTTTCAGGTGAAATTTTCATTACTAGACTAATTTTTTCCAGGTGCACTTCTGCAGCTGCGATGTATTGTGCCATAATTTAGCACCTGCAGTTTGTTCTAGCTGCAAGAATTTCCAGCCAGGAAAACAAAGGTTGGGTCCAGCCTTGATTTAAATAAATTAAATTTTAAAAAGCAACACCATCATGAAAAGAGCAAGAAAAAAGTGCTGTTAAAGAAGGGTTAATCAAGTGAAAGCATTAGCAATACCATACTCTTTGCTGATAACTATTAAGAAAAAGGGGAAAGAATCTCCATGTATTGCATTTTAAAGGATTTTCTACAAGAATGCTCATTTTCTTAATTGTTACTTCCTTCGTAGAAAAATCCCCTCCATTTGTTAATTTGTTTCTTTTCTTCTCATGCTTGTTTAAACCATGTTAAATTGTTTGCTTGTGATAGGGGAAAGGGTTTTTTTATTTATGCCTGTGAACTTAGTTGAAAGTCTTAGAAACATGAAATTTATAGCAAGTTCGAAACAGGTGAATTACACTCCAAGTAAGTGTTGGCAGCTCTTTATCTTTTCCTTGTTTTCCATATTTAATTCCACTCTTGAAAGATGGAATATGCATCATTTCCCTATCATCTCTCTCTGGTTCACATTGAGTGAAGTGTTTTGAATTAATTATATTAAATTATTAATAGCTCGAGATTTCAAAACATTACAGGATTTGAGTAATGTTTTATCAGGCAGTAGCTGTATGATAATTCTGACGGTTTCAGTAGAGTACACTTTCAGCTGATAGGTAAAAATTATGTCTATATGCTGAAAGCACTGAATTCAGTTCATTGTGAAACATAATCAAGTAATGAATGTTTAAAGTGTGTATTAAAAAAACCCCTCCTATTAGAACAGACTCCAGGAGAAACAATGAAAGCAGCATTTCTTAGGTCGTGTAAAATGAACTGTATAGATATATAGAATACAAAACAGCTCCATATTGGTGGGGACATGAATGACATAAGAAGCCTTTTCTGCATCTGATTCCTGTGATTCTCTGATACCAAATATTATCTGATACATCACCTCTGTCTGCCAGTAATTCACTGATGCCTAACTTACAGTCCATTTGTCAGGGAAAATGGAAAATACTGTTAACACTAGACTCTGAAAACACGGCTTTGAGATGCCAGAATTATTCTAGTATAAAGGGCCAAATATAAAGTTTATCTTCTGTTAAATCTCTCTAACATTTTAACTAGGGCTATAAAATAAATGGTCATCTAAATCAAACTGTATTAATTTCAAGTATTATTTTGAACCTGTTTTATGGCACTACAACCATCCAGCAGCATTTAAGGGAGAGGTAAGACAGCTGACAAAAGACCCTAGAATTAGTTCTATAATTATTTGCACAGGGAAAATGACTTCTTTCCACAGTCAGATCACAGTGTAGTTCTTGATACATTTCACCAGCCTCATGTAATAAACCCTGCAGAGGAATTAAAGAGCCAAGAAATATAGGTTAGACTCACAAGACAGATGTCAGCACTTAGTGCTCATTTCAGCACCCCCAGCATTTGCAGCCTGTCTCCTCCGCTCTGACTCCAGCTCCCTGGCTACCTGTGCTTCCCCACTGGGAGCTGGGGACCTAGGCTCAGCCCGCTCCTCCACTTGGGTAGGGCTTTATGCCATTTCTCAGAAGAGCTGAGAAATGCCTACCCAAGGCATTTTCCTGGCGCTGACACAGTTCCTGTTTTTGTATTAAGCAACAAGCCATTAGATTGGCTGATGGGGAACAAGAACAGAGGGGTGCCTAACTCTCCTTAAAAAAGTGGGATTTCACCTTGCTCTGATACTTGCAGTCTCCTGGAGTATAAGATCCTTGTGTAGAAACATTGGCGGGTGGTGGCTCTGACCCTGTTTTTTCTCACTATTTGGAGAAGCCTCAAGCATCCAGCTTGGGGCTGTGGTTTCCTTAAGAAGCCAGAGTGCCTAAAAGCTATGAGTGGCATAACCTAAACCTACCCAGTGGATCAAGACCCATCTGAGTGACAAGTCTTAGGGTAAGAGACAAAATATGTATACACCTGTCCTTGTATATCTAGCCATAAAAGGTTGTATTTCCTAAGGTATTTAGACATCTGTTGAGTCATGTAACTGCTAAAGTGATTTTAAAATGTACCTTAGTAGGTTTGACAGCTGGTTCATATTTCAAAGAGTTATTTAGACAGCCAGCAAGATTTTCAAAGCGTTAGTCTATTTCTCTGAGCATTGTACATCTACTGAAAACCCAGCTCAGTGTTTTGCAGAGAGAAGCATGATGCTATTAATAGGTACTTATAACATTAAAACACCCATTCACTGACCATTTTATAATCTATTCTATAAATCCTGGCATCTGATTCAGTCTTTGCAAGGACTCTTGCAGAAATGGCTTCATATTCTAAAAAAAAGAAGCAAATGCTTTACTCCTGTTCTAACCAGTAGGTTTTGAGTTTGCCTTACCAGTTTCACTCTCGGTAGCTAGTATTTCAACACTGCCCTTGTCATTGCATTGCCAGACCCTCCTGTGTCTCAAGTATGTTAGACATTTCCAAGGGGCCCAGCATAACAAGTCCAGCTTGTGAAAAATAGAACCAATATCTTACTTTTGACTCCTTAGCTTATGCACTGTCCATACTGGAGCACACTATCCTTCTTCTGACACCACAACCAGGCCTACAATTAAAATTTGCTGTCATACTACATGCAGAAATACCGGATGACATATCTCAGCTATCTTCCATTCTTGTTGTTACTTCACAGTGTTGCAAGCGTTCGTGGTTTAATCAGGATACAGGCTGGCAGAACTAAAGTTGCCTTTAGTTCAAGTTCTCATTATCTTGTAATTAGCTGGAGTGAATGCATCTCCCAATAGCACACTGCACTGCAGCATGCTTTGGTAGAAGGTGCAGGACTGGAAATAAAAAGGTTTCACTCAGGGTGCCAAAGAGCCTATTGTAGGTGCAACACCAAAATTTGCTTCTTATAATCCTTCTTGCCTAATTAATTCCATTGATACACTCTAGTTCATCAGGGTGTTTTTGACAATCTTTAAGAAAGGTCTTTTCCTTTTATTTTTTTCTTAGTTTAAACTGGAACAGTTTTATTAGCTTGTTTACTTCAGAACAACGTGCCACCTTTGATTAAACTCCATGTGGATTTATAACTATGTCCTCCCCATGTTTCTGTGACCTTTACAGCACATCTGATAAAAGTAAAAGGTCATGGATTCCAAAAGAACTGGTTCTAATAATAATGTCAGGCAGGGTTCCCTGAAAGCGTGTGATTTCCCTTCCTTCTTCTCATCTTTTCGTCTTCCTCTCTGTCTCTCTGTTTTTCTCCTTATTCAAAGTAAGATGAAAATTAACATGAATAAAATAAATGGTTTAATTTTGCAGGAGAAAGAAGAGAGCTTACAGTGCTCCACTGGGGAAAAGGGCTTTTGTCTTTGTTGATGACCTAAACATGCCTGCCAAGGAGAAATATGGTGCCCAGCCTCCCATTGAACTGCCGCAGCAATGGATTGACCACGGCTACTGGTTTGACAGGTGCAATAAATATTAATTAGTGTGCTTGGCTACAGAGGAGTAATGATATACACTGTTTCTCTGAAGCGTTAAATTGTAGTGTTAGTCTTTTATAATTCCTCATCTTCTCAGTCACAACAGGAAAACACTCTGAGTTACATGACTCCCTGTATAGGAAAAGAAATAAAGGCTTATACATTGCTGTGAATTACAGCATGAGAAAGCTGAGCCTATATGGGAGAAAGGCACAACATGCATTTTCGTGTTTTTGAGAAAACACCATCAGTATTTAAGCCAGCACAAAACACTTTCAAATAAATTTTTAGTTCTTGGTTGTTAAGGACTAAAACAAAATAATTTGTCTTTCAGCAAATTACTTTGAGGTTGAAATGCAGTTGAAGTTGCTTTTCTAACACACAGCCAATGTGTAGAGGAATAGTGTGTAATAGACTCAGGCACTTTTCTGCATGATTCATGTTAATGCTTGTTTTTAGAAAGACTAAAAATTCTTCTTTATTTATGTCTCATATATATATGAACATAAAAGAAGTGTCCGTAGTTTGAGTGAGCCTACGTAACCTGTAGCCTTAAAAAAAGAATCTAAATTTAATTAAGAAAAGTAAAAGAGCACCTAGTCATTGAGGCTCATTTACAGTGTTTGACTATTAGAAAAATGTAACCATGTTTTATGATACACCTAATTATATACAGCTAAGGTATAATGCAGCTGCACTTTCACCAAAATAATGGGACATCAATTAAGAACTGGTATTTCTTGTAGGCTTTATTTTTACTATAGTTCACTATTATGCTTAAAACACTCATTAGACACATTACAGTACTGAAAATCTTGTTTTCTAGCAATGTATGTTTAACAATGTATTACAACTTTACACGGCAGTCTCAGCCTGCGATCCCTCAGCGCTTTTCAGGAGAGAGGCTTGAAAGTTGGCAGGTACTGTCTGCATTTCAATTGGAACTCCTGCCTTTCTCTTTACCCTAAACCAAATAAAATAAAGGCTTTGGCTTTTCAGTAGGGTAATACAAAAGAGTAGGGAAATAGAAGAGGAGAATATGGGTGTTTTCATTTCTGATATTTTCTCAAAACTATAGAATGTTTTCTAATATTTTCAAATTGAATTAGCACTTGAAGCTTAAAGCATTAAGTGAAGTATTTTTACCATTTTATACTAAACCCGAGAGGGTGTGATTGAAATGCATGGAATTTTCCTGCTCAAAAATCACTCATTTTCTATAAAATACAGAAGATTTTCTTTCCTTTTAGGAACAACAAGGCTTTTCATTGTCAGAAATGTTCATCCTACCCTGTCCTCCACATAAACTATGAGATGGAGGTTGGGAAGAAGCAGATGAGGACGATGAGAAAACAAACTCATGCCATTTGAAATACAAAGGTTTTGCTCCTTTATATACTGAGAATTACTTGTGCTTGTGGGTGCAGCTTGTCACTTGTCAGCCTGTCTGGATGAGCAATATACACAGAAAGAACAATTCCAGCAAGACAGTCTTTGCTGGATAAACAACAAAGCATTAGTTACCTGGAAGGCAGGAAGACTGGCATGTTTTTTCTTCCAATGACAGTCTATAACAAGCAAATATTTGCTGATAATGTCTGACAATATAGCCACAGGAAGAAGTAGATGAGGTAATTCTAGGTAGTGTCCTTTACTGTCAGAGGAATCCATTGCTTTCTAAGGTGATTAAACTGTTTGCGGCAAAGCCATTTAGGATGCTAAATAGGAAAGATTTGCTCATAAAAGACTCGCTACTGTCTCAAAGGCTGCTTTCTGTCACACTATCTGTGACAATGAGAAAGGCTCCCGTTTTCATGCAGGTAAGAAGGCCCAAGGAAATCATGACCTTGCATTTGCATTTTGTCAGCCCCTGCTCCCTGAGAATTTGTGAACCAGTTTTGACACAGCAATTGCAGTCTCAGAGATGTCAAGACATTCTAAACACACAAAATGAGGGAAGGATGGGAGTGGTGCAGAAGCAGACCGATGTGTTGGGTATTCAGGTGGGAGGGCTATGAGAGACAACTGTGGAACTTGATTCTATAGAGCTGGATGAAGGGGTGCCTTAGCTTCCCAGTTCATGAAACAAGTAATTTTTATTCTAATAAATGTTAAGGAAAGTTTTTCAAATATTTGCCCAGAGATTCTGCTTTGTGGCATATTTTCATTTGAGTACCGATATAAGGCTTTCTGTAAGTTTCAGCCCCCTAAAGATCCTCCTCCAAACTGCTGGAGCCCAATATATCAAGCTCTGCTCTCAGACTACATTGAATGTGCCCACATACTTTCATGTCAAAGGGAAAAGCAGATGAAGTAAACTCATTTATAGCAGAATTATCCCACATGAAGACTCCTCAATTAATTACCAGATGGATGTGAGTAGCTCCATCACTTTTACACTACCCACCAAGAGTGAAGGAGCAGGAGCCAGGAGCTAATATCTGACCTCTGGATTAGTTCCATCTGCCAGAAGACTACACTTGAGGCTCCTCTGTGGAAGATCCCTTCATGACATAAGTAGCATAGCACCCTTTAAAGGGGATAACAGTCTGCCAGTAGGGATTAACAAACGTGACTCACTTTCTTGTAGCTAAAGGTGTCACGACTTTCAATCTCCTTTCTGGGAGTTTGTTTAAAACCTGCTGTGAACCCACAGGTATACTTGTGTTTGCTTGTCTAGGCTTATTTGTTTGCATCTGTGTCTATCACATTCAAGTCTGTTGGGGGTCTGACTTGAATACACTAAGGAAATACTTAGACAAACATATAGATGCCTTGTGCAAATGAGGTGTAGGAGAGGAAATCACAGTGCAGTAATGGGGGAAAGAAGATCTAAGCTTAGTTTTGGATGAGGAAGCTATGCTGGCTGGAGCCACACGTACTGCCAGCAGAAGACAGGTGTACTCCACAGGAGAAGCAGAATAAATCTGATCCGGGCAGTATCATTGTCATTTTGTATCCACAGCACATTCATCCATGTGTTCATTCACACATCTGTTGTATATCTAGGTTTTTGTACTCCAGTAAGCCTTAAGTTATGTAAGCGGTTTCACATCTACACTTAATAGACCATATGTTACAAAATAGCTGTGAGCTGGCAAAGTAAGGATGGGCTCAACATGAAACAGAAAATTTTAACTGTACTAGGACTGCAGGAATGGATGGGATGTGTGGTGATGTAAAGGAACAAATCCTGCCTTAAGATACATTCTGTGAGGTATCTTTCCCCATGATGACAGAACCCCGTTATTTCTTGATGCAAGGAAAGAAGTATCACTTTTGTGAATCTCTCTTACTCCCGCTTTCTCTCTCATTTGTCTTCCTTCCCATACGTGGGTCTTGATTACCTTATTTATTTGTCATTTCCCTGACAAAATACTCTATTAAAATGGTCAAATTTAAATGCAGTATAGCTCAGTCTGGTTTCTTTCAGAAGCAGGTCCTACAACCGGTGGTTGGCCAGATAATCTTTTGTCCTCAATTTATATCACTTCCAAACTATGGCTTTTCAGTGATTGAATTCTAGTGGCCGAGAAACTTAGTGGATGTGTTTCTTAGATGGATCAGTCCTGATTTTAAAATTTTTTTTCATTAAGTAGGAGTTGGCCTTTGAACTTGGTGTGAAGAAATATATAATTGGAGAATTTTATAAAGAAAGATGTGTTCACTGGGCCCTTTGTAGATCTTTTAGGTGGTTGAATTACTGGGCTGTTTGACTCAACCAATCTGAAACAATCACATTCACCTTCAGGTAGAGCAAAAATCTACAGTCCCACCCAGGGCAGGCAAAAGGATGAACTCCATCTCTTGTTGGGGATGAGCAAACAAAAGTATATCAGCCAGATGAGGACAACAGAAGGCTTTCCTCGCCACATTTCTTCCATCCAGGTATCCCATAAGACCCAGAAGATATTACACAACTGATAAAGGTTACAGAATTCTGGCATATTTTGAGTGCTGTTTTCTCTTCCTGTAAATATCGCACAGGTATCTTGGACTAATCAAGAACCAGCCGTTCATACATCCACTATTGGCTTCTAATCACTTTAAGGAGAGAGAAACATGCACATATGTATATATTTATCTCTTTCTCTCTTCCTCTCTCTCTCTCTCTCTCTGTATGTGTATATACATATGCAGGTATGCATATATATATAGTTAATATAACATTGTACAACAAGTAGATCTATGTATGTTTATGCCTTTTTATGTAGATATGTACACAGTAGGTAAGTAGTTTATTATATGAGATTTTCCATCACAATTTTTGTTGATTGAATCAGCATATTCTCTTTCATTTATCTCATTAGGAGAAGTTTTTGCCTCCTCCATGCCCATCTCTCAAGAATCCTGTTAGTTTGTTTGAAGACTGCAGCAGAGCCTAACCCAGAGATCACCGCAGTCCATTCATTTTGGTAAGGGATGAAAAAATCTTTACTCACCGGCCAAGCTGGAATCTTGCTGCAGCAATAAAATATTTCAGAAGCCTCTGAAGATGCTTTTCAGAGTATATAATTCACTGTTTCTTCATGCAGTCATTCTTATCATGAGATTATGAAGTTAAATTTATTTATATCATATTTTGAAAATTGCCAGAGCCAACTGTGTAGGCTATTTATACTTGATCTATTAACAAAAGAACTCACTTTGCAGGCACAAAAATAAGAAAAGTATCTTTCAGTCCTTTCTTGTATTCTAGATTTCAGAGAATATTTACACACAGAAAAGTTTCAGGGTTCCAATCTTTTCAAGCACCCATGATCTAACGTGTTATTTTAGAAGTGTGAGATGGAACAGAACACACCATTCTTCTGTGCATCACAATTCCCCCCGAGAAAGCTAGTTCAAACTGTGCAAATGACAGGAACGGGAGACAAAATTCAGCTCAGAAACCCCTTTCTTTCTCTTGATTTGCACCTTAACATTTTGCTTGCAAAATCTCGGTGTACACAGAACTATAAAGAAAACAGATGCATCTCTGTGAATACCTTAATTGCTGATTTACAGGAAATTTGAATGTACTTGTCCATCCTTGCCTGCCATGATAGAGCTTATATAGTCTCTATGAGATTTATTTTAGATGTGTGTTTTTCTTCTGCCTCTCTTCACAGTGGCCTTGTCACACACAAACGCTTCCTTCCATGATGGAAGATGACACACTTTGGTCTTTCACAAAATCGGTGCAAAACTGGGCAAGAATCCTAGCTGTATTTCTCTCTCTTCTTCTCTTGCTCTCAATTTCTTTCAATTTCTGTAACATATTATACCCACCAGTCTTTGAATGATAGTTACTTCCCATAATATCTTACTATCTCTCCATAGTTTGAAAACACAGACCCGTGGAGGTCAGTGACGAGCTAACATAGATTAAGAGTTATATATAAAATCCAAAATTGTGTCTGAAATGATGGGTTTAGAAGTGTTAGTCTAACACTTGGGGAGTGTTGCTATTTCCAGCCCTTACATCAATGCTCTTGGAAAATAGTATACGCACTTAACAAAAAAACTGAGACACACAAACAAGTCTGTATCTTCAGTCCTATCACAATTATTTTAGTACTGTTACTCACTGAATGAGACTGTCAGTGTCAGACATTTTTAACAGCAAAAGAGAAAGTTCTTGCCAGAAAATTAAGGGGTTTTTTTCAGGAAAAAAAGAAACATTCTATGATTTAAAGGAAATTAAAATAAACACTGATAAACAGAAATCACTAAAATGAATAGCTGGAACTTTTAAAATAATTTTTTCTATGGAAAAGTGCTGAAAAATTATTACTACTTGGCTTTTAAATTATTATTGTAGTTGTTGTTGTTATTATTAGTGTTGTTGCTGTTATTATTATTTTATTCTATTTACTTTTTAACAAAAATGTTCTATATTTACTTGTTCCATTATTGTTCTAGAAATATCTGCCATTTTATTTCTTAGTCAGAAGTGCTTGTAAGCTCAACAGCATAATTATTTATATATAGCCTTGTATCCATCATGCAACTCACACTTTGAGTCACAGCCTTCTTTACATTACTTCACATACTTCTTTACAGTGTGTTTTCACCATCAGCCTGGGAATATTTCAGGGAGAAAGAAGAGGGCTGACTATGGAGAAAGGGTACATTTTGGTAATTTACTTTTGAAATTAAATATTCTTTGTTCGATGGTAGCCAACTTAAAAAAGCCAGTCCACTTAACAGCCTCATAACACGGTGGGGGATATGAATGAGTCTTCCTAGGAGCAAAGTCACCCAATGGGAAACTGTGAGGATGGTGAGACACTGGAACAATTTCCCACAGAAGCTGTGAAACCCCCATTCATGGAAGTGTTCAAGGTCAGGCCGGATGGGCTTTTGAGCAAACTGTCTAGTGGAAGGTGCCCCTGCCCACTGCAGGAATCTGGCATCAGATGATCTTGTAACAGGTTGACCCTGGCTGGACATCAGGTGCCCACCCAGTCGCTTTATCCCCCCACTTCCCAGCCAGGCAGAGGGAAGGGAATAAGATGGTAAACAACTCATGGGTTGGGATATGTCAGTTTACTAAAGCAAAAGCAAAGCTTGCATGTGCAAAAGAAAAGCAAAAAAATAACAAGTTTATTCTCTACTTCCCATCAGCAGCGATGTCCGGCCAATTGCCAGGAAGCAGAGCTTCAACACACTTAGTGGTTTCTTAGCAGGCAGCCATTTGAAAAACCGCATGTCTCCCCCTTCCTGCTCCTTTCCTTAGCTTTTATATCTGAGCTGATGTCACATGGTATGGAATATTCCTTTGGTCAGTCTGGACCATCTGGTCTATGTGTGTCCCCTCCTAGAATCTTGCCCTTGCTTGGGAAGGAACAATACAGTCCTGATGCCCTGCTCAGTAGTAGTCAAAACACTGGTGTGTTACCCAAACCCTTCTATCTACCAATGCAAAGCACAGCACTGTGAGGGCTGCTATGGGGAAATGGGCTCCATCTCATACAGACCCAATACAGATCCCTTCCAACCCAAAACATTCTGAGATTTTATGATTCTGTGAAAGACAGGATTATTTCACAGGCCAAGAAGAGAAGTAGGCAGAAGGAAGCTCAAAGATGGGGGAGAGAATCCTTTCTGAATGCTTTATAGAATCTGATGCTTCAAGGAAAATGAATCAGAGAAGGAAACTGATAAGGAAACTGAATAAGGAAACTGATAAGGAAACTGAATCAGAGAGAAGCAGGCAGGAGTTGGATTATTTTGCATATATTTATTTCTTCTGCAGTCTTGATGTGTCAGAGCACAGGGGTTTGAAACCTCTGGAAAGCCTACTGGATTTTTTGATTATTGCACATTTGGAGAGAATTGCATGGCAAATCAAAGAGCCTGCAAGTCTTGAGCACTGATGAAAACTTGGGTAAAGCAGTGAAGAGGTGATCAGTGGCCCTGAGAGCATGGCAATCACACTCTGTAGCCTTGTTTCTGTAAGGAGCCTGTGCAAAGGAAACCTGTCAAGGATTCAGAAGACAAGAAGTTGCCAAACACAGACACAGCAGGAACCAACATTTATATTAATTTTCTTTAAGAATTCTTCCCAGCTGTTAATAGTCTGTTGCAGGGGGAAAAGATTTGTTCAACTTACACTAACAATTGGAAACCTCATGTGCCAGTGAAGAAAATGGCATTTCTCTTTCACCGCTACCCCTCTCTCACTGCACTGCCTTTAGCCCTGATAGTTCAGGGTGACAGTCAGACTGTTAGGCAGCACCACGTTTCAGATCACAGCAGTGATTCTCTGTATTCTGCTTTTTTTCATGCCTGAATTGAGTTGTGCAATTGTCTCACAGCAAGCCATAAAGAAGCTGAACCACCAGATGGACTGGTCTAGCACCACACACGCTGCAATTTTCTAAGGCTCAGATTTCATCTTCTGCCTCCATCACAGTTCTGCCCTCCCCCCACAGCCTTCCAGGGTAGTAGCTTTATGAACTACAACAAAAATGTGATGAGGCTTTCAAGCCTTCTAACACTGCAGACCAGGCTTGTTCCTTGCCCACTGCACATTTGCAGTTGAAATTTAGCTTCGGTTTCTCTGAGGGCGCAGTTTCAGATCTGTGACATGGACACGTTTTGACTTGAGAAGAGCAATACATTGCTACTGTAGCAGGAAGTAGAAGGGAAGACAAAAGGAAGAGTTGCTCTGAGCTGAGAGAAAAGAGGCAGTGAGTTGACCAAATTGCTGCCAGGGCTGTTTAAACAAAATAAACAAGCAAAGCAAAACCAAGGGACTGATGTTCTAAAGGGAGAATGCAAATTGTTACAAAATCAGAAACTAAGTCTCTGCACTATTAGTTTGGTGCAGCCATGATCGGTGACGATGGAAAAGGGAGCTAAACGAAGTTACAGGGGAATGAGTCAGCTCCAGTGCAAGAGCACAGGGAAAGGAGGCTGCTGTGCTAGTGCAAACATGGCTGCACATACAGATGCCATCACATGTTACAAAAGAATGATCTTTATTGGGAGAATAGTGTCCATCTTGGAGGACACAAATGAGAGAAGAACATTCTCTTGGAGTGGAGTGGTGGATCTGCCTGTTTGAAGGCAGGCAGAAAAAATCGGAGACAGTCATTTGTTCTTTCAATGTTTTTCCTCTGTTTGGTAGACTAGAAACTAGGCCTGTTCCAGTAATTTCTCTGCGAATGCAAATCTTAATTTGCTGTTTGTTAAATGCTTAACTAAAGTCTGAGATCATTATTTTAAACTCAAACTGCCAGAATGAACACTGTCAGGAATCCATTTTCTTTAGAGAATAGCTCTTCCTGACAGCCGTGGAGATGCAAACAGTTACCTTCTAATAGCAGGCTGTGAAAAGTTCACCCCTCAGCCCAGCCCCCTGCTTTCATCAGCAGTAAACAGCATCTTCTCTCCTTATTCTGTGTTATGACTGTTCTGCTTTCTGAGGCACTCTTAATAGCAGAGGGATAGTATGGGCTGCTTTATGCTGTCCATTAAAGAGAGTTTGTGGAGAGACAGCAGGCAAATTCATTGAGTTTGGAGTTTTGGCAATAAGATGAAAGAAAAATTAAGTCATTTTTGTTTTTGATGTAGGGAAACAGGGTGTGCGTACAAGTCAAGGACGTCTTCTTGGTTGCAGCTGTGGCCCCTCCTGGTGGTGTAAGACATACAGGTCTCCCTGTCCTCTTTTGATGTAATCTCCACAGATGACTTCTGTAACGAAAACAAGGCAAGTATCTTTCCATGAGGAGCTGACTGAGCATTTTAATGAGAAGTTTAACGCTTTTCTGGAATCACATTCAAGTTTAAAAGCTTAGAAACTATGTATCTTATCTTCTTTGATGATATTGACAGAAATCCCGTGCCAAGGATTTGGACCCCAAGGAAGCGAACAGGACTTCTGCAGAGCAGAAGTTTTCTTTCCTCTTTGTGCAGAGGAAAGAAAGCAGTGCTATGATTGTATTCTTTTTCCAATAAAGGTAACAAAAAGCCCCATGGTCATTCATTAAAATAATTTCTCGATGGCTTTCAGGGTTTTAAGCCATGTATTAGCAATTTCCTACATTTCATTCATAACCAAGGTCAGTTTAATGTGCTATTCTATATCCAAAAGTAACTAAGAGCAAGGGTTTTGATGGGAAGGAAAAAGATTTTCACTGTAGGCAAATGCAGCATGCCCTCCTAAGCTCTAAACTAACTTGATATATAGCCCTTATCAGGAAAAGGAAATTGTTGCCTTATTTTACTCTTCAGTGGGAATAAAATTGGCCCATAAGAATGAAAAATTTTAATACATCTCTATTACAATACGATCACTTAATTGGTATTGATCTTCCCTGAGGTGCCTGAAATGTGAGAAATCATTTCAGCAAGATCTAAGGTACCAGAAATGGGAAATGGAGAGGAAGACTGACACCAAAGAAGCTGGTGGGTGTAGGGGTATGGACTGGCAGCATGCATGACTTCAGCAGCAAATAAAGAAAATGGTTCTTATAAGGGTAGCAAATATAAGACAGTCTGAGACTGAAACTGAGATGATAAATAGCTTTAATAGGAGAGAAATAATAATTAAAAAAAAAAAGTTTAGAGTCTCTAAAGAGGAAGAACATCTTTTTTGGTGAGCTAGTTTGATGAACGCTCTTCAAGAAGGAATTTAGTTGAGAATGTAGCTCATGTCCAGCAGGATGTGATGTGGTGCAACAACACCCTGGTGGCTAGCCAGAGGCTTTGGAAAACAGCCAGTGCCAGAATCCTGCCGAGAAACACCTTTGCATGTGGCAGTGTCCTACAAAGAGGTAAGATTAAAGTATTTCCTGAGCTTAGTTGAAGCATGTCTTGGCATTTTCATTTAGTTTTTCTTGCCTCCCCCTCGGTTTATGAAGTTCAAAGTATCCTAAAGTCCATTGTGACGAACAAGCTGAGACACTTTCCTCTAATGCAAGCAGTGCTCGACAACCCAATAGGCTGCATACAAGAAAATGCTGTTTGCTAATAATGGAACCCCAAATGTATTTATCTTGCAACAGAGCACCAAGTAAGTAATTAATTAAAAAGCTGATATATATGGCTTTCTTGAAATTGAGAACAGCATCATTTCTGAAATGTAAGATTTGTAATTTAGTGAAGGTATTCAATATTCTGTGGAAAGCCTGGTTAATCACAGTTTTTCAAAAGTCTAGTCCCATCCTTGTAAACAGAACAAGGTAATAATGAGGCTCTCTGTCACTGTGTCATAATAGAACACAGAGGGCAAAACTTCATTACACTCTTTTGACTCACCTTCGATCAATGTGAGCAAGATAAACAAGGGGACCCAAAATACTCCATCAGATACGTTACTCAGTTGCTTGGTGGAACGTTCTTCATTCTTTTTCTGAACTATGTAGAGAAATCACTGACACATTAGAACCCTCAAACCTGAGCAAAGTGGACTGTATGTGCAGGTCTTAGTCAACTTGAATGAGGTATATTTTTTCCTGTTTAACTTTATTTGTATGTATTATTCATCCGTATTCCTTGGCAGTTGTGAAGCTACTTGGAAGACAGTACTCCAGCTAGTTGCTGAGTTTGTCTCTGAAACCTTCTTGAGTTGAATTTGGGTACAGCCTGAAGTGACATAGAATAAATTCAATTGTCAAACTTCACTCTGTATTCAACAGCATTAGGACACGAAAGGTCTGAATTATTTTTCACCTTTGCCAGATAAATTTCAAACTCTACATTATTTCTCACTGATGTGAATATAAAGGGTGGGGAAGGAGTTTTGGCAAGCACACTTAAAGAGGAGAAATCATTTTTTGCAAAGAGTTAGAATTTTTTTAATGTTCCCGGGCTGCACTCAGTGCTTATTCATGACCTAATTTTCATTTGCAGAGCTGTAGAATTTTATTTTGGGATATTGTCTGGTTCATCTGATCTGTAACTCTACTAGAGCTTCTTTCCCCTCTTCCAATCGATGCAATCCCTGGCTATTCAAGTACTTATTTCGGGCCCCTGACATCCAGCCAACAGAGGGAGCACTAGTTTAATTATAAAATCCAATTTCCATCATTGCCAATGTTGCTGCTGGCTGCATAGATAAGAAGGTCATTATGGAAAAGCTATGCAAGCCTCGTCCCCTAAGAACTGGTGGACAACAAAACCATTGCCAATGGTACAAAAAGGAAACCTAGGGAGGAATAATTTTCAAGCCATTGTGTGGATGTGACACAGGGGAAAAAAAAAAGGGGGGACACACACTCACACAGAAATATGAAGCATTACCCATTAAAACAAAAGACACCTCCCAAAGTGCAGCCCAGTCCTAGAGTTCAGCTGCTGCCTATGAACAAGCAGAGCCCCCTGAGCCAGTGCAACCTTGTATTGAATCTGGGGCCATCTGTCACCTCATTTATTAGAATTGGTAAAAAAATGATGACATTCTTTGCAAAGAATCCTGCTGGTGAATTTTGGGATTTTTTTCAATGGGTACTTAATTGCAAATCTTATTTATCCCTTCTACAGATCTGTCACTCTCTATCTACATGGCAATATGTCAGTAAACTGTGACTGTGAGCTGGAAAACTAAACCGAGCCAAATGAAGTTTTGCATGCTTGTTTTCTTCTTTCTAAAAAAAGTCTTTAGTATGCTTTTGACAGACAATCGTATTCAGAGATTTGATCTTCTTTAACGTTTTTTCAGGTTCAGGGTTTACTTGCCTGTGTCTTACATTCAGGTTTATTCTTTCCATACTTCTGAAGAAGAAACTAAATACATCAAATCTGTACATATATATATATATATATATATGTCTACCTCCTAGGAACTGTGGTTGCACGAAATTGAGAACTTTTAATAAGGCAAATTCTCAGGTTCTGAATTCTACTGAGGGAATTAATAGGGACATTTCACAGAAGAGTCCCAAACTGCAGGGAGAGAAACACGGTTATGTTGAAAAAGCCATGTGGACACTCATCTGTGCTTGCCTAATTTTTGGTTTGGTTTGGTTTTTGTGGTGCAGGCCATTGCACAAAATAACTTGAGTAGGAGAATAAGGCCCCGAGATAATAAGACAAATGCAAATGGCCAAGGTTGAAAAACAGTTAGGTTTTATTTGGATTTTTAGTCTTTCAGAAAAACCTACCCTCCCACTGATGAAAGGCTTAGATCTGTGTCTTCTCTAGTGTATTTTTTCCAGTCTTTACTGTCTGTAAATGATGGCAGAGCCCTTAAAAATACCCGAAAAACATGAAATGCGAAGAGAAATTGGGGAAGACACAAACAGAGGTTTGATAATGTAGGAGAAACACCTAAGAACAACGAAAATAGCAGAGAAAGCCAAGGACGGCTTAAGAAGATGAAGCAGTCATTACGCTAAAGTTTTCTTTTCTTTTAGCACTTCTTCAAATTGATTCCTTTTCTCTTGAGTTTTGATTACATCTGTGCTTACTCTGTTGACTGATCTGACTTACATGGTTTGATATACATGATCAAAGTTTTTAACTCTGTAAAGTTTTATGACACACATGTTTATCACTCTGCTTGGAGGCCAAGGGCACAGGAGAAGCAGGCTACAACCAAGCTCACTTTATCACCAAAGGACTCCTAAGAATGCACATTCTTATAAACGAGATTTGGCCAAACTCTTGACTGACAGGCTAGAGCTGCCGTTTAATATCAGTGTATCCAGTTTCCTGCTGATAAACCTGAGCTCTAATGTGATGCTTTGGCATGTCAGTATAGATGTACTTCTATTTCTTTTTCTTTTTTAAAATGTTTAAAACCTTCTCTTATTCCATTTCTCACTTTGCTTGTGTTCCATTACAGTTTTGGGCAACAACATACATGAATAACCAAGCTGTGGCTGCTGTTCATGTAAATCTTCTTACACTTTCCCCAGAAAGGATTTTTCAGCATACTTTCTGGGAGCATGTTTACTCTGAAATAGCTAAATGTAATCCATGTATTTTTATGACTCTGTAAAGATGTAAGTAGAAATCTGTGTTCACAAGAAAAGAAAAAAAAAAAAAGGGGGAATGGGAGGCGGGGGGAGGATTGGTGAGCGTAACGGGTTTTTTGTAAGGTGCTTCTAATTCTGGGTCTGAGCATGCTTAAAGGGATGAAATAGCAATGCAGTTTAGATGTTCATCAGAAGTTATGCTTCCCCAGTACACAAAGGACATTGCTGAGAGGGTCCACTGCATTATGCTGTACTTAGGAAATAGTCAAAAGCAAGGAAGGTCAAGGTTGTGCACGTGATCCTTCACTTTTATGCACAAACAAAATAGAAAGCAAGAACACCACAAACTGAGGCTAGACTTGAACGAGCACTGCCAAGCATTGTAGATAAATGTGAAAACATACACTTTTGTGCCGGTCACCCTTACCTATCCTCATTTCCTCCTGTCAAATTCTTTTTCTTTGCAGGAAAGTAAACTTATATGAGTGTGGAACTCAGAAAGAGTGCTAAGAAAGACTAAAAAATCCAGACATGGATTGCAAATATCTCAGATTCAGAAAAGCCTCTGTATTTAAAAAGGTTGTACAGTTGCATGAAAATTATTTGATACCTTGGAATTAGGAAACACAAGCGTCTTAAAAATATACTACATCAATGTATTATTTAGGAAGCAGTGTAATCCCTAAAACACTCACGAACTTCCTAATATGACTGGATAATGGTATGAAAAAGACAAGAATCTCATCCATTCACCTTTCTGAATGTGGATTTTCCAAGCTGCTTTCAGCTTTTGATGTTGCAATCATTTCTAACTAGCCTTATAATTTTTACTTCTATAAGGCTGCCTCATGAGTCCTCTTTGTACCACATAAATGTCTAGTGTGAGAGGTTAGCACTCACATACAGTATTTTGTTCTTTGCCACCTCATCTGAACCCTGTCATTTCAATAGGCAGCTAGCAGTAGAAAGTTTTTAATCAAACTGAAAATCCTTGCATTTAAGAGGAGTCTGTTTTGTGAAAGTTAAGGGAACAGACTGAGGACTTAATACACCCACTCATGATCTAATCTTGACACTGGCTCACACAAAAGTACAAGTGAATAAAACTGCATCATTTTCAACTAGTTTCTGGAGGGTTTGAGATCATAGGTCCTGGGATTTGCTCTGACACTCTGGCTGTCTCCAGCATACTTGTATGATTATTGTACATAATATTGATTTTGAAAGATTCATATTCTCGGGGGG
>VXBA01003872.1:305903-316314 GCA_013399895.1 Serilophus lunatus
ATTGTTAAGATATCGTATTTGTCGGGCGGGGGTGGTGTGTTATTGATTGGTAAGGAGTAATTTTATTGAAGGCAGAACAAGTAACTCAATCTACTGAAGGGACATGACAGTTGATGCAACTATAGGTACAGAAAGCCTACTGGGTCCTTTGTGATGAACTTGTAGACAATCAAAGCTGGTAGAGAGGGAACTTTCCTTCCACATTGTGAAGGTAATGAGAAAATCAGCTGATGACTTCAGGCAATTCTTCAAAGTCTTGGAGCTTCTAACAGTAAAAATATTATGAAAGATGCACTGATTCTTTCTTTTGCTTGTTTGATTTTTAACTTGAGGAGTCCAGAATATGTTCAAGTAAATGAAATCCTGTCCTTGGAATACACATTGTACAATGCAAAGTCAAAATTGCTGATAGTAGTGTAGAAATTAGGTAGTCAGTCTAGCTCCCTGTAAGCTTAATTTCATTTCACAAGTCATTACTGTTAGTCTGTTCTCTGGTTTCTGAGACAGAAACAGTCACTCATTCATTTATTGTATAATAAGAAGCAAAGTCTATATTTGATGTTACTCAGAACTTGCTTTGAACTGTTAAATGTTCAACAGTTACCATGCAACTGAAAGGCTATAACTTCCCTGCAGCTCTTGTTTTAAAGGAAATGAAATTATTTGGTTTTAGCTTAGTGATGCTCCTTTTGAAACATTCAGCTAAACACCCTTTCCTGCTGAGGATGAAGAGCCAGCAAATACTGCAATCACACAGTCACTTTTAGTCATGTGTGAAACAAAGCCTCTCCAACTCTCTCAAGAGGATGTGTTCAGTAGTTAAACCAGTTAAAATAGGAGAGAGGGTTCATCTCATTTTTAGTAGTCCTTGCAATGGAGCTTAGCATAATGCAGTGATGCAGAAAGAGACCAGTAACACGGGAAAAAAGTATGCCTGAAGAGAATTCATGTCTTCAGGCAAGCTCACTGCTGAGAAATGAAAGCAGGCATGTGCAGTTTGTAAAGGTCCAGGAGAGCTCCTTTTGATGAATGAATAATGTGGCAACATCAAAAGCACATTCCTCAAAATTATGGAACACCTGATACAGGTTCCTGCATTTTGGAAATTTCTTGATATTTGAGAGAGATTTTGTACAGAAAGTGAGCTGATATATTATTCATAATTCACCAGTGATGAGGTATGTTCCACTGGGCAAACAAACTGAAGCTAGTGGGCCTTCATCTCATCATCAAACTTGCTCACTGGCAGATCACAGAATTACAGAATGTTTTGGGTTGGAAGTGGCCTTCAAAGTCCAACTAGTCCAACCTCCCTGCCATGGAATGGACATCTTTCACCAGATCAGGTTGCTCAAAGCTCCATCCAACATGTCCTGGAATGCAGCATCCACAACTTTTGTGGACAACCTGTTTCAGTGTCTCATCACCCTCAAGGTAAAGAATTTCTTCCTTATATCCAATCTAAATCTAGACTCTTGCAGTTTAAACCCTGCATCTTCTTCTGTCCCTACAGGTCTTGCTAAAAAGAGTCGTTCAGTCTTTTTTTATTGAGAAGCTGCAAAAAAGTCTCCCCAGAACCTGATTTTTCCTCAGCTGAACAACCCCAACTCTCAGGTTTTTTATATGGGAGAGGTGTTGTAGTCTTCTGATTATTTTCATGACCCTCCTCTGGACCCACTCCAACAGGTCCCTGTCTTTCTTGTGCTGAGGGTCCCAGAGCTGGACGCAATACTCCAAAAGGGGTCTTACAAGAGCAGAGGAGAGAAGCAGAATCCCCTCCCTCAACCTTCTGGTCACAATTCTTTTGATGCAGCCCAGGGTACGGTTGGTGATCTGTTCTGCACATGTGCATTTCTTGCTGATACCAGCAACATTAACAACGGAGAAGGTGTTGCAAAGCCGTGTTTCTTTTCTTTTCTGAGATTTAAATGGGCATATTCCCTGAAATTATTTTATCTGATATTTTCTTTTCTCGCCTCCTTCAAATCTTGCTTCTTTTATAACTCTGCTTCTTCTCCATTCAGCAACTCTTCAACAACCATGCCTCCTTTAAAGAACGAGGTCTCATTTCTTCTGCCTTTAAAATGTAGCATGTTGTGGTTGTAAGGGAAGCATTTCTCTTCAATGGAAAGCTGACAGATATAGGCAGTCTGAGCTGCAGATATGCATGGATATAGCTGTTGCTCATCCTAGTGGTTGATGAGCTATCCAAGTAAAAGCTCTGGGATTATATGTCAGTGGGGCTTTTTGGTAATGTGATGACTCTATCATAATAATGACATTCTTGTACTTGTATTTTAAGTCCCTTGACTCATCCAGGGTATGGGGGAAACAGGGTGGACACATCCACCACAAGTATTTCCATAGAGATCAACAGTTATCACAGTTTTGCAAAAAGACAGTTCCTTGAGCCTAACTGTAGTTTGAGCTGTGTTCTTGGCTTTGATGACTGAGTAATAGTAACAGTGAAATTCCCTGGGAGTCCATCACTGGATTATTTAGAACTCCTGGAAAATGCTCAGTCACCCATGCGAACACTGAACCAGGAGGACACATCAGCTGATCTAGCAAAGTCACATAGCAAAAATATGATAAGACATACAATAGGGCTTAACAGGCAGCCTTCAGCTTTTGAAGTGCTACTGTAAAGCCAAGTCAGTCTTATCTGTCCACAGGTAGGGTTGCCTTGTCTCACATGGATCTTCTCATCTTTCTCTTTGGAGTTTACCAGGTAGGCCTTAGAAGTAGTCTTGAAGAAGTGCCTAGGATGTGGTAACTATCTCCTCAGAGTTTCTTAGTCTCAGTGACTCAGATGAATTCAATTGATTTCTTCTCCTTTGTGAGAGGAAGAAAAATTTATAATTTAAAAATTTAAAATTTAAAATTTAAAAAGTAAGGAAAAGTATTCTGAAAGCCATAAATAAAATGTCTCAGAAAGACAGTGTACAGCTACGGAAAAAACCCAACACACCAAAGCTGAAACTGGACACAAAACCATTCAAGGGGAGAAAGAAGGGCCTGTGTCAGCAGAACAGAAAAGGCTGGCAGTAGGGTACGTGGTCCTTCCAGGTTCACACCACTGCTAGAGAAAAATGCAATTTACTACTCAAGGTTTATTAAAGACCTAGTCTTCTTTCCTCCTAGGTATGTCAACACTGCAAAATGGCAAGGAGTATTACTGGAAGCCGCATTGTTTTATTAAAGTGTTTTTCTCAACTTAATACACTGCGTTTTTCAGAAGCAAATGAATAGCTGCAGATGAAGTTTTTCATTTTGCACAAGGACAAAGTTCATTTGCATGGGTAAGCTGGCAGCATCCATGCTGCTGGTGATTAAACCCTAGCTGTAAAACCCCTACCATTATACTACACTATAGTGCTCATAATTGTGTCCGGGTGCGCGTGTCAAGAGCAGTCTCAGGCTCATGTACTTTTTCATCCTTTTATTGATTCCTTTAGACCTTAAAAGCCAGAGCTGCTTCCATTTCAGGAGACGTACTATAGTTCTTCTTTTAAGACAGTATGATACAGTCCAGTAGCTGAAATGTGCTGCAGAGCTGGGACTGCTAGATAGCTTGTTTTTAATTTTCTCCTCAGGAAAAAGTAATGTGTAACTTCTCAGCGGAGTAACTGTCACAGAGAAAGAGGATAGAATAAAAGGCATATTTTGGCTCATGTCAAGATAAAACTGAACAAAAAAAAAAAGCCCTTTCTCACAGTTCTCCCTTTATAACTCTGAAACTGAATTTATACCAAGATTTCTGATTCAAATGAGAAACCTGCCTCAGACACTCATTGCAGTTACTGGGACGATTCAATCTCTCTAAGACTTTCAGTGTGTTGATTTCTGTATTTTGATCCAAACACATCTCTAATTAATACTGTAAAAGATTCCTGTAAAGAAATCACTATCAGGAGAGAATGCTGATGCAAGCGTGGGGAAGAATAGTTAATTGGGGAAAAACTTCATTACATTTTTACGTTTTGCAAACTGCTTTTCGCCAATACCTGGGTGGCAAACTCAGTACTTGTGGGCAATGGCTAGGGGGACACTGAAGCAATACAGACTTGACCTCATTGTTTTATTTGCTAAAAATATTTTAACAAGTGCTTTTAGATATTCTGCTAGCACTGGAAGTAGCAATTTCTTCTTAATTAAAATCTCCTAAAAACTCATGTGACAGAATTCTAGGGGAAAAAAAAAAAAAAAAAAGAGAACTGGCAAATTAATTAACTAAACTAGAAGGTCAGTTTTAAAATCCTGCTGCAGCCTAATTAAATCCTAGACACTGACATTTTTGGCTAAAGATTGCAACCATAGTAATTAGTATTGCAGGAAATTTCCATACGCCATTGTGCCAAATAAATGAGAGTATTTCATAATTGTTCCTGTAGGATTTCTTGCAAATAGCTGGGAGGGACATGATCCTATTGTAGGAAATATGCAAAGGCATCACAGTACTTTCATTTCAGTAATAGAAGCTCTCTAGGTCAGTAGTGTGAAGGAGTGAGTCTGATACATGTTAGGAATATTATAAATTATTATTTTGGCAGACTTTCCTTCTTATTCCTTTTTAAAGCAACAACCACTATTTAAATAAATGAGGCAAGATGTTAGTCAAAAGTCTGAAGATAAATACATGCTGAATATGCAACTAAAAATCATCATAATGAACAATTTTATATGATAAATCAAAAGATGTTACTAATTATTTTATTTTATTCACAGATACTTAAGTTGACTATGCAGAGAGGTTTCTTTTTTTTTTTTTTAATCATTAACTTTTTCAGGACTGCTATGGATTTGTTAAATGTCAGGCTGTAAAATTAAAATGTCACTATATGACATGAGGGTCAATAGACTTAATAAACCTGAACTACATCATTTCACATTTATTTCCAAATTTTTATTTTCTACAGAAAAGTGTGGTGAAAATGTGGTAAAAGTATGAAATGTTTTTTTTACTGTTCATGTGGCTTTTGAGTACAATAGACTGAGTTATTCATTTTCTCTTCTCAGAACACTGTGCAAACCTTGCTCAAAGGGAAAAGGCAGCTCCATTCTTGAGGGGTGCTGCTACAAGGGGTTGATTTGTGTAGCTTTTTCTTTAATAAATGTCTCTTCAAAGAAAATTAAAATGCCAGAATAAGAAAATTGCCAATTTACCATATAATTAAAATGAGTAAAAGATAAATGACTGCTTCAAATAAGAAGTGAAAAGATAATTCTGATCTGTGGAAGGACCAGCCTGAAGAAACTGGGCAGTTGAAGCTCATGGACTTTCCATGTGTGCCTGAAAAGGTGCTCTCAGACAGGCTGGCTTAATCTTCTTTTTCCAGGGCACTGTTCATTCCTATTATGCCCCTCTTTCATTCTCCACAAAAGAGTCATGATTAGCATTTGGAAAAATAGTTGACAGACTTCTCTATGGTCAGCTAAACTGCAAAATGCTCAGCAGTGCCACACCATATGAGGGAGGAGAGAAACTTCCAGAGTGCCTCCAAGTCCTGCTGGCTTTATGTCCTAAAGTCTCCACAGTCTGTCTACAGTTTCTTCTTTCAAAGACTAATGTGATGGTCTGTGACTGACTACAGCAATCAAAGAGCATTCAGGTGCATGTAGAGAACAATTTTCTGGTTGATCTGTTCTTTCAGGTGAACTCATTCAGTGAAGTGACATTTCATACTTCTCTTAGAAAATTTTGGTGGTTTTTTTTTTATTTTATTGCAGGTGGAGAATATATGTTTTTCAAGCTATTGTTTCAGGCTCTATGCAAACTCAAGTCCTTCAACAGTAAAGCTCAGTGTGAGACTGAATAGCAGGTGCTTATAACCTGGAATCATAATGGCAGAATTTCAGGCACATATGGTCTTATAAAATTCATCACCAGTAAAGTGACCTGAAGGGCAAGTGTGTTCCAGCTCCTGTCTGATCCAAGTTTTGCACACAATCATGAAGTTTTGGGAGAATCACACAAGGCCCATTCCATACCATTGTTCAATACACAGTCCAGGAACTACACTTACAACCTTCCTATCCAGCCAGTCTTCCCTGAGCCTTGGAGTAGTTTGACTTTGGGGATGCTCCTGCAAAAGCAATGGCTTTCCTTCTCCTGAAGGAAATGTAGTCTGGGATAAAAACACATGTTTTTCAATGCTAAATACTGTGTAAACATACGCCTAAGTAGAAATAAGGTTGACAAGCCTGGGAAGATTTTTACAAATACAGTAGCACATTTTCTTATTGGGTGCATCAGCATGGGCTTGCCCTTTAGGGAATTTACTTCAGCAATGACCTCCCCAGCCATGAGATACATGCCCATCACATCCTCTGCTAGGTCAGTGGGACATTATCCTTCCAAAAAGGAAAAGAAACACTGAGCTGTGAGGAAGTTTGCTCCTGTGGCATCCAAATGAGCTGTTGATTGCAATAAATCATGCAGTATTACAATACTTGCACCTTTTTGTTCTCTACATCATTAAGTTAACAGCTTTGTCCTCTTCTAGAAATAACCCTCCAAGCATTTTAAATGCTCAGGCAGAGGAGGGGGCTATTCTTTCCCTGTTCGTATCACCCAGAACATTTCTGCCAACATTTCAACTACAGAACAAAATCCCAGCAAAAGTGGACTTGTGATCTCCAGGGATACAGGAGTCCATTTCAGGACAAAAATTGTAGCAACAGATATATTTTCCAATGGAAGATGTTGCTGTTAATTTGATTTAACTGTCTGTGGAGACACCATCACTGGAATGCATTTGTGTCAGCCAATTAGCAATATTTAATTATGGCACAGAGCAATAAAATTCTTTAAGAGATTTGCTGTACAACATTAGGACAGGTACCTCAAAACTCTGGGGTGCATTCCCTCAGCCCTAAATGGCACCACTGATACTAAGCCATCCCTGCATCATACACACTATATATATGATGAGGATACCTATACTTTTTTACAGGTTTTGAAGTCTTGAAGGAGAAGGGGAGAAAATTGTGGAAGGGTTTTGTGATGCACAATTTGTCCTTTTACAGCTTTCAGAGCACCACAATATATTTTCACAAAAATTCATTTGTATAAAGCTGTCCAAATGCATTTTTGGCACAACAGTATATTTAATGCAGGCATGGTGGTACACTCTCTGGATTTTGAACACGTATTTTCAATTTTTTTTTTCAATATCTTCAAATAGCAGCAGGATGCTGTGTAATTTATATTGTGTTTCATGTAGGCAGGCATATAATCCAGGACCCTGAAGCTGTGCCTGCCACACACCAAGTACTAAGAACTTAGTTGTGTTTGTAACGTGTTCAAGAGAAAAGATTGGTAAACTCACTGAGCAAAAGTGCTTTCCTCAAGACAGAGTTCATCCTCTCTAAGGGTTTCAGAACAGATGAAGCTAAGCTAATCATCAAAAAACCCTCTATAATCTCTATCATTATTTAGATTTTCTTGTTAGTCATTGTGACAGCTTTTCCCTCTTGTCATCAGGGGGAGAAAGCAGTGGTTGTCGCTCTCTGGCGAGACTGGAGCCATTTATGGCAGGCTGAGCTTTTCCAAGTTAGTATTCAGGAGTCATACACAGTCAGTGAATGGAAAGACAATCGCAAAAAGGTGTTGCAAAGGACCTGGCACAATGTGGGGCTTATGTTGTGCTCCTCTTGGCTGATTGTTAAACAAAGGTAGAGCCAGACATTACCAAAATGTATTAATGTGTAGAGAAACATCAAAATAAACCAGCTATTTAGGGTACTAACCATTACAAGCAGAGAAATAATACAATAAATCACTGAAATGAAGAAATGTGGCAAGAGGCACTGAAAACTGAGAGATATTTTGTCACCAAATTGCAGCATTAATAGCATTTTGAAACTTCACATTTAAATTGCCTATTTCTGTCACTCCAAATGCACATTAGGAAAATGATGCTTATTTTATAGTTACTCATTAAAAGGAAGGGGATAAATAAGATGGTGTTTTAAACTAGAAACGTCTTTCATAACAAACAACCAATAGGAACACGTAGGGAAGATAAATAAATGGATAGTGAAAGAACAATTTTTCAAATGCTTTTGTAATCTGGGGTGTAAATGAGCAAGTGTCTCGTCTGATCTAGGATGAGTCATTTTCAGAAGATCTGAGTATGATTGCGAATGCGAGAAATACTCATATGTTACTTGATAATGGTGAAGAACTAGAAATAATAGAAAAGGTTATTTCTTTTCCCTTGTAATAACTCAGGCACTGTGCAATTATACTATTTTTCTCCTGTTTACATGACTGCAATGTTACATGCGTTTCCCCACCTACAGATAGATCAACTTCCTCCAACTAACAAGGTGTAACTTCAGATTACCTCATGTAGCCTGTATGACAAATTCAAGGGAAGAGACAGGAGGAACTTACACATCACTGTGGCATTTATTCTTACTGGTTAGGTCTTTCACAATCATCTGACATCCCAGCACTCATTAATGGCTGCCCAGTAACCTGCTGCTGACTGACTATTTGCATAGCAACTGCATTTTTCTAATTTTTATTTATTTTTTAAAGACTGCAAAGTTACAGCTCATTTGCAGTGCTGCAGGATTTGAGTATTAAAGAAAAATGCAAATACAGCAGTACGCTGTATCCAGCTCATTTTTTTCAGCATTAACTCCATTCTTTGTCATGTTTGAGCATCTACAAGATAAACTATTCACCGGTTCAAAACCTTCATTTTATCATCAGCTGCTGCCGTATATTTTATAAGTTTAAATTCTAATTTTTTCCACAATTAGAATCAAAATGATGTTTCAAATTGGCATTTATTGTCCAAAGGAAAGTAGCTCAAATATTGTAACAAAACATCTTTTCTTCTGCACCTCAGTTAGTTACCAAGACAAAATGCTATGTTACACACTTCTGGGTTTGTCGTTCTTGACTTGTACCTTACACTGACTTGAAAGATGATAAAATAACAAGGTAAGGGAAATGCTAGTTCCACACACTTGTGGCTGTAAAAGGAGGTCTGCTTGAGGCAATTTAAATACCCTGAGGAAAATTTCTACCTTTGGATATATATAAGCATACACCACATTTCAGTTCCTAATTTTAATCTTCTAAAACAATGGTATAAACCAAACCTTTGCCTCCAAGAAAAGGAAACATAATCCTCACTTAATGTCAGAGTACAGACAAAATCCTTGGGTTTTGGCCACAGAATCACTTGTGGTGATACTTCTATCTCACCTTTTTTGTTCTGCTTAGCTTCCAGATGTGCAGCAGCTCTTCTCCAGAGCCACCAGAGACCTCCTTAACCTCCCTCATTTTTGGACTGGATTGCTAGGTGTAAAGAGAAGGAATGAAAGAAAGTACTTTCAGTACCAGTATCTACTTTTTCAGTATTAGTATTTCAGTACTAGTTTTTTGTTGGTGGTTTTTTGGGAGTTTTTTTGTCTCTCCTGACATGCTAATATGGAGAGAAGAATGTGAGGTTCTGGTCACCCATAAACACAACTTGTCAGGACCATTGGGATCACATACCCTCTCCAGAACTGCCAACAATGCCCACCCTTTTTCATTCTTTTGGTAGCTGCGTGAGAATCAAGGCATCCATCAGTGGCATCTGTAGCTACCACTACCACAGAGTCACTCATGCCCAGAAGTATGATGACAAATCCATCATGTTTGTCTTTCTCAGAATTTGCTCTGGGATTATGGGATTATGTGGTCTGCAACAAAAACTATCTCCATCAGCTTTGGGAGATCAGGTTTCTCTCTGTTCATATTGATGATCCTTATTTTTCTGCTTTTTTCCTTCCAAATAAAAAATTAAAAACAAGCTGCAGAGCCAGAACAATACCTGAGTGTTTCATGAATGCTTCTATTGCACCAATGATGCCAGTTAAGCTTCTGTGCCAAACTCATCTCCACTGTGAGCTACAGAAACCCCTCAGAATTTTCTCCTCAGAAATTGTGCCCAGTTCCATTACAGTTCAGTGTAGTGGTTTAACCTGGGCTGAGTGCCAGGGGCCCACTACAGCCACTCTCTCACTCCCCCTTGCCCAGCTATAGAGGAGAGAGAGAATATAACGAGAGGTTTCGTTATTTATGATAAGGACTACAGCAAATTCTTTCTTAATCACCGTCACAGGCAAAACAAGACTCCATGTGGGAATCATAGTTAGGTTTATTACTAACAAGATCAGAGCTAAGAGTGAGAGACAGTAAGAGACACCTTTTACCCCCCACCCCCTCCTTCTTACATCCAACCTATTCTCCCGCAGCGGTCAAGGGAAAAGGCGAGGGGGGGGGGGAGGTGTTGCTGTGGTCAGCTGCTGTTCTCAGCCGCTGCTTGGGGAGAAGAGTCCTTCCAACCGCATTCCATGGGGTCTATCCCTCACAGGATACAGTTCCTCTCACAAACTGCTCCGG
>VXBA01003872.1:316733-386219 GCA_013399895.1 Serilophus lunatus
AATACATTCAGTTTCAGCTTAATTTTTTAAAAACTGCAGCTTGGTTCTTCCTGTTCCCCCTGTGCCTCTTGCTTTAGTCTGCAGGTTTATGCATACTGCAATTTAGATGAACAGACTATGCTGTGTGGGGTGCATATTGCTCTGTGTGCCTCACAGCAAATTTCTGTTCACATTCATCGCAAGCAAAGGCTATAAGGCTCTATAGGTTTTTCTTTGCAATTTTAAAATATGTTCATATAAATTACTGAATTTTATGCCCAGATTGGCTTTGATGGGCGATGAGTTTAGTTGAGAAACAGAGCCCAAAACTTTGTTACTGTGACAACTTTTACAGCATTCTTGGTATCTTGCTCGGGAAAGAACAAAGTTTTGCAATATTGATTTTTTGATCTTAAAATCCTCAAGGTAAGGACTTCATCAATGCAACAACAATAAAACTGATAATATAATCTGTATGTTAATATAATAATATAACAAATATTATAACATAAGTAATACAATAAAGATGACAATATAACACAGTCCTATGGTTTTTAATGTCCTACATTTTCTTTGGATGCTGCAATATTTCTGAATTTTCACAGTAGAAAATTTTATAAGTGCCTTGTCTTTATTGTTTGTTCATTTGCACTAAAGAATTATCAGCTTCGCAAACTTCTTTGTAGCTCCCAGCGGAACTAACACAATTATAAAGTTGTGCCAATTTAGCTTCTTTGCAAAAGTTACCTATTGGAAGAAAACAAATGTCTACATTAGATTCCATCACAAACAAACAAATTCTTTTAAATGGCTGTGCAATGAGACAGCATTTTGTAAAATACGTACTTGGAAAGTGCAAAAGTGGATCTCCTAAGTTCTGCACAGGTTGAGTGTGACAACAAAACTAAATGCAAGAAATGCAGCATGGCTGTGTTTCAGCTTTTGAAATGTAGATCATTCATGTATTGTTTTTCACTATCTGCTTAGCTCTTTTTAATAACTTATCAGACTCTAAATTCCCACTATTTTACAAAATTATGTACTTAGTTTCTTTTTGATTTAACAGAAAATGGTGAAGTGATATACTGTAGTTGTTCATCAGCTTCATTTTAACATTATTTGTATTTCACCAACTCCTTAAACATAGCTGATTTTAAACAGACAACTTCAGAGTGTCTAACACATTATATTTAGACTGCTTAATTCTACTGCAAGCTTTCCTTTCTGTAGATTATTTTACTAATTGCGTCAACCAATGTCATTCTGGTAGTGGAGAAGGGACAGCTCTCATCTTTAAGGTTATGGGATCCAACCCCATAATAACTTCATAACTGTAAAATCTTTCTTACCCTCTTCTTGTGCTGAGCATGGCTGGTGCACATGCCAGTGTTCAGCCCGCAGTACAGCAGAGGCGAAAGCACATATGCAGTGGCAAATTCGCCAGCTATTCCCATGTGCATGCAGTTTGGACTCAATGAAAGGAGTTTTTTATGACATAGGCTTAGGTTTAGGTATAGGTTTTAGGACATAAGTACAAGGTCTAAAAACTCCATCAGTCCTGTAATTTTTTGATGAGTTAAGTAGCAAGAATTTCTTGTATAACTGTGTGCTTCAACTATCCTTTTCATGAGGAAGCTGAACAAAGTATATTGGCTTAGTGTTGTAAAACAAGTTCAATAAATGTATTTCAGAGCTCTTGTGCATTTGTGTGACAGGTAGCTCTTCTTGAGGACTTTTCTGGCAGTCCTCAAGCTCACAGAGATGGGCATGCAGAAACTTGGTTGGAGCTTGAAAAGAGGTCACAGAAGAAAGTCAGAAGGATCTCTATAGATTGTAAGGAAACACTATATGCTTTCCAAAATCTAACCACTAAGTAGGTGGGGTTTTTTTGTCTTGTTTGGATTATCTTTCTAATAAAAAAACCTACCCTTTTCTTTTTTTTTTTTTTTTACAATTTTACACCCTTAAACTATAATTGCATAAAGTATATCCGAACACACTTACACATCTACTAACTTGGTGTTCCCCAGCAGTTAAAAGTTTTCAGCACCAGGTCTGCAGTGGATAAGTATGGTTTCAGGAGACATGACCACAAAATATCTCTGAGGTAAAGGGTTAGCAACGTCTAAATAATGAAAATGTGCCAATGGAATTAAAAATGGAGTTGTAATTTTAACACAAGTATTCCATCCAATTTTTAAAACATTTTCATAAGATATCTTAAGGCTGTCACATGGCTCTTTTCATGATGAACAATGTATCAGACGTGTTGTAACTTTTGCTTCACTACATAATTTTTGATACTGTCTATGCTCTTAACACCTTGAAGACATCACCCCTGCTTGGACTTTTTGCCTTCTCAAGGAGCTGCTGCACGACATAAGAACAAAAAATAGAAAAGCCACTTTGAATCAAGATATTTAAGGTAGGTCTTTAAGATCTTCTAGTTCAATGGAACTGACACACTGAGACACTTAAACATATACAGCAGTAAGCACATGAATAGTCCCATTAACATGAAAGAGAAGCAGGTGGTATCCATGTTTGGGCATTCGACTGTAGCTTGTTGATGTCAACAACAAATTGTTGTTCTTCTGTGAGTATTTTAGTGCTATAAAAGGAATGGGATTGCTCGCTTCATATTGATGCCAGAATTGGCTTGCAGAAAATAAAAAAAAAATGGGGGGGGGAAACCCCAACAATAAAAAACTTACTACTATAATTTTCATTAGCACCTTTTCAATAGACAAATCAGAGACTAGGTGGACCATAGAAATGAGCAACTTTTCTGCCTTTGAAGCTGCTTCGGGACCAGTTGGCAGCACACTGCTGGGTTAGTCTGCCTGCCACCTTTGCTGTATTAGACAGCAATTTGCATTTGTGCATTTGTTTGGAGCTGGGGGGATGTCAGCGTTTCCATTGCAGTGTCTTTCAAAGGCACTGTACTCATCAATATTAAATATCTCCCCAGTTTTATTGCAAAAGTAAAAGTACCTGTTCCTCTGTTAGCTAAATGCAATACCCATTGTCATACTCAGCATTCAGCTGACATTTGCCTTGACACTTGACATCACCTCTCTAAGCATCCAAGGTTTGTTCCTCTCTTTTCTATCCACAACACATCTCAAAGCCTTTTGCCAAACCTCTGCTAAGCTTCTTGCTTGACAAATGCATCCTTTTCCCTTCAGGGATAGTTAGATACAGGTATGAATTTTACATTAAAACTGAAAGATTGTTTGAACCATACTAATACTGAATTGCTTCTGAAGCTGAAGCTGCACCCTGAATGATGCTGGCATGAAGGAGCCTCAGTCACCAAGACACTGCTTGACCCTGAATGATCCCGTTGCAACATCAGTCTTTCTTGCAGCCTCAATGCTTCAGAGGAGACAGAAATTTAGGAACTGGTATCCCAATCTCTGTTTTGTATGAAATTGCATTTACAGAGCATTTGGATTTGTTTTCATTAATCAGATATGTTTGAATTATTTACAGAATGTGCTGGCTTCAAAGAACCTAATTAGAGTAGAGTAGCATGTTTTAGGACCTGAAAAGGCAAGCTCTGCTCCTGTAAGTAATTACTGCTCTAATGAACAAACTCAGGAGAGTGAAATGCATAAACAGATTCTGTGGGATCAGTGCACAGAACATATTTTCAAGTCCAAGGAGCATGGCAGTGTAATAGCTATGAAATTCTAAAAGTATTAGTGGCAAAAGAAATAACAGCACTAAAATTTTATAGTGCAATATAGTCTGTTCAACATCAAAGAGGCAAGTAGTTTTTCTGTATGAATTAATACGAAACCAGTAATCACTCACCTACAATGGAATTCAAGTATTTGCAGAAAATATTGTATTTTAATTTTACATCAAAATGCATTACACTTAGCCTCTGTGCTGCTGATACTCCTGTTATCTGTGTCTTTATTTCAGTAGTCACAAACTCTGTCATAAACCTTAAGGACTTTCATATTCCATAATTCAATTTACAACAGCTTCAGTTACTATAAGAAGTGTCCTTATAAAAATGATATTCAAACATTCCCTACACATTTCTGCACCATAAATTCCATATGAATTCACTCATTTTTTAAAGTCAACTCAAGATTCTTTGATCAAGAGTGGATATTCAGCCTGATAGCTTCAAGTTAAACTGTGTTATTTCTGTGCTTTAAATATCATTGCTGACTATAAAAATTGTAGAATAAAAACTTAACTGAAAATTTCCCAGGGAAGTGCTTGAGACAGAATACAATATGTTCATACGTAGCTATATTGCCTCTACTCTAGTGACAGAAAGAAAAATATGTAATTTTTTTTTCAGTAAACTGAATGTATATCTTTCAAAATTCTCACAGGGAATGGGCACTGACCTGCCATTTTAAGATGGGTACTTTATTTGCTTGGTTTTGACTGCTACCAATAATAAGGATTCCAGGCAGCAAATCAGATCCTATAACGAGTATTGTGTTTTAGACAGCAATCTTGAACTTCTGTTGAGATACCAAGGCTTGAATTTGGACCAGTTCTGGTCATTAAAAAATGCTGGTCTTAAACTTATGAGGTCTGTAAAATATAGCCATATTGGTGATCAAAAACCCTTCACCTGTGGACAGCTGTAAACCTATTTACTTATTATTTTTCTTAAATCCCTGCAGGGTGAAAGAGAAATGAAAGATATTATAGCTCTCTCCTCCCTTTTTTTTTTTTCCTGTGGCATGTCTGACCTGTACCTCAGCCCTTCAGTTATGATTTTACTGTACACCATTTTCTACGCACAGGTAACAGTAGCCTACCTTGTAATCTTCCAATCAAAATCTAAGGACCTTCTATATGTCCTGTATGTCAGGGATATTCTGTTATTAAACCCCAACATTATTAATTTTTCTTTCCTTTTGACAACAGAAATAGAAACGTGTCAGGGAGAGACACTCCTCAATTATATGGATTTTTTTGAAGGGCAGATCTAAATCTTCTGAACCTTATCCTATTTTTAACAGCTTGCAGCAGAGAGGAAGTGGCTTGGCTGGCTGCCAAATCATCCAAATCCGACTTACACATCATTCACTCACCGGTTTTGTCTAGACTAGGATCTGTAGGGGGTTCGTTTGCAAATGTTTGCTCACCCTTTCTAGACTGTGTGAAAATTCAGGCACTTTTAAGGCAGATTGCCTGTAACAAATACTGATCTGTCCTAGCTACTATGTCCCAGATGTCCATGGCCATGGTCAGCCGCTGAAGCAGTGGCCATGAGGGCATTGGGCATTATTGTCAGGTACCAGCTGCTTGTTCCTATGCTACTGAAAGCATCACATCAGTGGATTTCTCTCCCTCTGAGTGCAGCATTAGATCAAGGTACCATTAATGTGCTTCAAACTAAGCCAGTAGATATTGCACTGAGGCAGAGCAAAAGCATGATGTGTGCACATGACTTAATCAGCAAAAATTCTTTGTGTGGTGGCTGTTTGATTAGCCTTGCAAAATCCATAGACCTTGTCCAGAGCCCTCCCTGAAACGGAACCGCAGAGCAGTATCTGTAGCACATACCTGGGAAAAGAAAGCCCTCAAAGATTATGGGGGCACACATGGGCAGCCAGCAAGGAGAATCAGAAAAAGTGCTTGTGACCCTCTGTCATGCAGTGTGCACGATCCCCAGGGGTTCATTTAGGCACTCTTCACAAAGACCTAGACTTTGGATCTGCTGAAAGTTGTATTCAAACCCTGCAGGTGCCTAGTTTGTAGAAACTCGAGAAGCTGAGCTGAAGGTCAGTTTCCATGCTTTACTGTGAGTTTCTGGTCTTTCCCTTGAAAACATGGTCCAGTTATTAAATCCTTATCACAGGGACTTGCTCCTAAACATTATAGGATGTTTATAGTCTCCAATCACTGCCATTGCCCTCAGGAACCCAGTATATAGACATAGGTTTTGTGAGGGTGCTGTATAAGGCTTTTCTTCGTCATGAAGAATCTCACTGCTGTGAGTGGCAAGATGTTTATCGCTTCCATTCAGAAACCTTCCTGCCAAAGAAAAAATTGCTCACTGACTACCAAAGCCAGAGTAACAGAGACTGGTAGATCTATAGAGCACCAAACAAAAGCACAGGCCAGCCCTGAGATAGATGTTGTTCTTTTCCATTTTGAAAGCCCCGCTCATTATTTTTGGAGTCCTAACAGTTACATAGCTGGGCATTCTCTTGACCAGAATTTACCACAATTTTAAAATACAACTGTCATTATGTGTTAGAGCTCAGTAATATGAGTGCATTGCTTCACCTCAGACCTAGCCTTCAAGCTGCTGAAATGGAAATTAGTTTTGGTTCTTGTAGCTGTTTTTAACTTGCCATAATTTTTCCAAATTATACTTGTTGGATTTGTTGAGATATAGAAGATGAGTTCTGCAGATTACAACTTCAGAACAGAAAGGATGGGCCAAATAAAAGGGAGAGGGGCAAAATCTTTGTTTCCTTGATGGATATAATTGTTATTTCAAAATTAAATTTTAGCTTATCCTCTATTTTGAACAGGTGGACAGATTTCTTGAATCTCTGTTAAGGAAAAAAAATAATGATTCTGACTCCTTACTTTGAATTAATTAAGAGTTTTTTAAAATGTTAGAACTTAAGGCCTGAGTTGTTAAGACACATGGTCAAGTGTTGAAATATTATACTTTACTGCTTTGCAAATATACCTGAAATACATTAGCACCCAGTGAAGTATACAGAGTCATCTCATTGAAATAAAATATAAGGTACATCCCTAAAATTTCACCATCATGTGGATGGAGTTTACCATACAATGCAGTCTTGACTTATTGACATTAAAGAACAGATGGAATAAAGCTTATCCTGTCATAATTGGAGACTATAATGCTCTCCTGTTAGAAAGCAAAGCAGCCACCTTGGCATCACAGGCACAGAAATTATCACAACTTTCTACTGCCCAGAGAGGTTAGGAAGCTGCTGCTTCTTTTCTTGCCTTTTGATCAGGTATTTAGAACAGAAAGTTCGCATTATGTTTCTTTCTCTCTCAGCCCTGGCAATTTTTAGTATATTTTTAATTCCATGGGATGGGAAGCCTAAGCTCTTTTCTGGAAAAAAAACAGTAACCATTGTCCCTTGGTGACTATTCAGGCATATCTGCATCTTGTTTTGCTCTACCCAAATTAGCTTGACCTGAGATGCTGGGAAAATTCTTGAAATACCATGCACTTCTTCTCAGAATTAAGAATCCACTGGTCATGTTTAATTTATGGAGATTGTTTTTTATGTGCAGATATTTATACTTTTTACACCAGTGATATCCAAAAGATGAGAAACGGTTTGAGCATGAAGAATGGGACTGAGACTCACGGGTTTTATATCCTTCTCTTCCCCACTGCCACTCATTTGCCGTCTGACTTTTGAGTAAGTCATTTACATCTTTTTTTTGCATCAGTTGCCCAGTGCACATAAAGAGTTTACAGCTACTTCAGAATAATTCATAATTGCGCTAATATTATTTCCTATCTTCACATGTATTGTTCAATTGAGATAGAGACCCTGTGCCTAAACAGTAACTGGCAGGGGAAACTCTACTACAATTAGGGGTCTTTAAGTGTTCATAAGGATCCAACTAACCAAAGCTGGTTTGCCTGAATTATCCCACTACACACATAAATGTGGCATATCCTCTGGTAATGAGACACCTCAGAAAGATGGTGATTCTCCAGCTGTCACTCATCATTCACCTGCCTCTATTCCACTTCCATCTTTGTTTCCAATGGTAAGTAGGGAGACAACCCTTCCCATTCATAGCAAATACAAGCTACAGACACAGAGTTCATACATTTCCACTGCCAAGAAAGATAACGCAGGTGCTCCCAAAGCATCAGGCAGTAAAAGGACTCAGGAAAGATTTATTTTTTTCAAAGGCAAGAATGCAAAACTTAATGGCATATATGCTGGGTGTGAAAGAATGCAAAACTTTTTCCTATTTTAGCCTTCTTAACAGCTTGGTTGGCCCCTCCTCACGGGGGCTCTAAGGTCATCTGTGAAAAAGTTATCTTTTCAGGGAGTTAACTGCTCTGCAAGGCTGGAGAAGGATAGAAATCCAAGTTTAAATCTCATAGGTACCAAAGGTCTCTTGAACAAAAAGAGAAATCCTTAAATCAGCCTATCTCCTCACCATCTCTTGTGCAAGCTTCACTCAATCCCCCTTACATCTACTTTCCATGTTACAACTGTCATGATCAGTCACTTCTGGCGTGCTGTGTGCTCTGTGCTGCACATGAGGATGGAGAAAACTCAGTGTTTCTTTGGAGTACTTCAACACTTTTCAGATTTGGCCCCTTGGCAATTAATGAATGGCTTGAAAGCTTGCTAGAAAATGTAGTTCTTTAGCACTGCAGCACTTCTTCATTTAGTCCTTTGCAAGTGAGTTGTATAAAATTGCCCTGGGGACAAGGAAATGCAAATATAAATTAGATGGAGCACTAATAACATTACATTACAGAACAATGCAAACTATTTTGGACACCCCACAGAGAAGAAATCCATGCATTCCTTTCTGAATCATCTTTATGGAAATTTCTGTAAACGTGGCATTATTAAAAGAGAGTAGCAATTATTTCCCTCTTTGGTTCATCAGTTGCAGGAAGGAGAAGAATCAGCAGGGGAATTAATTTTGTTTTCTTCCCTCTCCTCTTTTTTCCCATGTCCTTGTTGGAGAGTTCTCACATGCCACGAACCAACACCACAGAAGCCTCCAGTGGTAGGAGAGCAAGAAGGGTGGAAGAAGTGGTCAGCATTGTTAGAGATGGGGCTCCATTGGTGGAAGTAGTTAAGAAAGTAGCAGAGGCAGAGAAGGTTGCAGCTAACAAGGCTACTCAGGAAGCCAAAGCTATTAAGATATATTGACATAACATCTGCCAGCTTCACAGGGGCCATCGTTATAAATTAGATTTAGTATTGTTCAAACAGTTCAACATCAGGGCTGGAGGGAAACTGGACACAGGGTTCTTTAAAAAACTAGGATGTCAGATCCTGCCTTCTGATTAACACAGAAGAGTAGAAATCCCCCATGTCCTGTATGAACTGTAACTACTGTCCCCTTCCTAGGGGCAGGCAGAAAGCTGCAGTCATTTGGAGTTGGTATAATCTTTCAAAATTGCAGCTGCAGTCATAGCAAGGACATTAAAAGCATGCCTGCGAGATATGATTCAATCCAACACATCTGCAAATGTTAGCAGTTCCTTGCTAACGAGGCCTACTGAAGATTTTGCAAGCATACTATTCAGGATGAAAACTGGCTGGCTGTGTGTTACAAGGTGTGCTGGGGAAGGGATCTGGTGATTTAGCACACAGTGAGAAAGCAGCTTGTGAAGCTCATCAGATCAATGGGAATTCCAGCCTTATACCTCAAATTATATGCCCTCTCCTCTAACATTCACCTTTTACTGTGCAACACCCACGCCTCCCTCTTTTTTTCTCTTTTGTCTCTTTTTTTTTCCCCCTCCCTTTGTTCCTGCAGTGAATTTTCATGCCTTCCCAGCAAGCATCACCAGAGCAAAAAATACCTGTGTTTATAGGGAAACTGCAGGTAATTCACTCGGCAGAAATTTTCTTTATCCAAAATGAAGGTTTTGTTGTCCTCTCTATCACTAGACAGTGTTTAAATTCCCAAAGAAAATTGCTGCTGGCAGTTTGACAAGCATGCAGGGGCTGGATTCTCTCACCACGCCAAACCCTGAAAAACATGCAGCTGGTAGGGAGAGGTGATAAGGATCCACCATATCCCATTCTGACCACCCAGCAGCCACGTACCCCTCCCATGTTGCTGAGACTAATGGAGACTTTTTCCCCTGCTCAGCTGACTTGAGTTCCAGATTTCCACGGTACATGCAGAAGTGTGATGGCACTCTCAGCTTGCTCATGCAAGAAAAGGGCAACATTGTCCCAGGTGCAAGCTCCATGCCTTCTCCCTGATGGCAGCATTTCTGGGTGATTGTCTGTATTGGGTCTGTCTGAGATGGAGCCCATTTCCCATACAGCAGCTCTCACAGTGCTGTGCTGTGCATTGGTGCCTGGAGTGGTGCTGATAATACGCCAGTGTTTTGGCTACTGCTGAGCACAGTACTGGGACTGTAGTGTCCCTTCCCCAACTGACGGCAAGATTTTGGGAGGGGACACAAGTGGGCCAGCTGACCCAAACTGACCAAAGGAATATTCCAGACCATATGATGTCAGCTCAGATATAAAGCTGGGGAGAAGCAGGAAGAGGGGGGGGGAGGCATCCACAGTCTCCCATGGTGGCTCACCAAGAGAGCCACTGCACGCGTTGAAGCCCTGCTTCTTTGGATGTGGCCGGTCATCGCCGCGGATGGGAAGTAGAGATTAGATTAGCATTTTGCTTTTGCGCGGGCTTCGCTTTGCTTTGCTTTCATTTTTGCTTTAGTAAACTGCCTTATCTCAACCCACCGTTTGACATCGTATTCTTTTCCCCCTGCCTGACTTTCAAGGGGAAAAAGGGGTTAAAGAGACTGTGGGCACCTGGCGGCCAGCCAAGGTTAACCCATTACATTGTCCGTAGCAACTCACCATGCAGACTGCAGGTCTTGTTGGTTCCACTCCTAACACTGCTCAACACACAGGTTTTTCGCAGATTGCACACATGAATGCCAGCTTTGTAGGGGCTGCATTTTGTGTTCACAGTGTCCCCCTGTATGTCCATCTCTCCATGGTTTGATATTCCCGCCTCTTCCCAACCACAGACACGGCACAGGGCATCTCTGGCACTGAGCAGATACTCATGATCCCTCAGGCAGAACTGGCCATGGCCTTTCCTTACACCTCTCTTCTCACCCTTCTGGATTACTGCCTTCCCACGCTTTAAAAATGCTTATCGTCTGTTGACAGACAGGAATCAGTGTTAGCTTTTAGGCAACTGTGAGTTTCTACTGGGTCCCTACAACTAGCTGCTGAGAAACACCACATGTTAAGTCAACATTTAGTGGTTAATACTTAATGAAGAACAACTTCCCGTTTCTTTGCCAGTGAGGAGAGAGATGAAGATCCACAGATATTAAGACCTTGCTGGGCTCAGCCCTGATTCCTGGGGACCTTGCTGGGCCACTGCCACTGCCTTCCTTCAGCACTTCCAACCTCTGCCTCCAGAAGAAAGCAGCCCCCTCCTTGAAGGAACCAAAGCAGAATAGGTCAGTCATGTCTCTCAGCCCAAGAGCCGTGGCACTGAATTACAGCTGAGTGACGTAGGGAGCAGCAGACAAACAGAGGACAAAGGCTCGGGTCTCTTATCACAGAGAGGACCAGAAGAAAGAAGCTCTTAAAGTGAGACAGTTCAGGACCTTGTGCCCTGTCTCTTCACTTACAGTGCCCCAGCAAGGAGTAGAGACTGCCCATAAATTGCAGTTCAAATCCATAATACCTCTGCACTAAACTGTCATCAAATGGTTACAGGTAAAATAACAAGAAAAAAAATGGAGGTTGGAGAAGGATTTTTATTGCTTTTAAAAGGTCTCTCTTGCAAGTTGCTTGCCTTTTATTTCCAAGACAGGGCTGAAGAGTATTAAGAAGGTGGGGGGAAATACAGCCCCCACATCCGAAGTGGGGAAAAAACAACACTTTAATCACCATTCTTATTTATAATGTAATCTTTCTTGCATTTTTTTTTTCAGGATGTTTTATTTAGTACATCTTTTGTAACCATTTCTCTACTGATTTTCTGGAAGATTATGCTAAATGTCAAAATGTCTCTTTGGGCTCATAAAATGATGCCATAATAAAGCAACATTTTAACTTAGAATGGGTAAAACAACCTATAAAATAAAATGGAACATTTTGACTTTAATTGAGAAAGTTACCTGCTTTTTTCATTTCAGCAGATTCATGTCAACATTAAAGAAAAAATAAATTAGGTTACAGTTTTTTACAACATGTGATGACCTTTAAATAATTTTATAACACTTTATGGTTCTGCTGCAGTCTTCTAATCAGCATTGTGTCTGAAGGAACTGATAAGCAGATTTTCTTGTTCCCCACAAAGTTCTGTCAATTTGAATCACTACATACCAAGCAGCATTCCTGTTGCAGCCAGTTGAGTCAGTTTATAGTACAGTTTTTCTGAGTCCTATAATGTCTTTTTGATGTCTTTTTTTATTTTACATTTATTAACATTTGAGAGTTTCAGACCTTTTTTTTCCCCAACTAAATATGAATTAAAACTAAATATGGCCACTACAGTATTCAGATCTGTTCCTCTAACTTTGTACACCAGTAAATAGTTCTGCTAGAAACTGTGCCTAATTTTCCATCAAAAGACTTTCTTGTACTAGCTGCCATTTATAGAATGAAATGTACCCTCAAGGTAAATTTATACTGGCAGTCTTGATGCATGTTTACAAAATGCACAACACCACACAAGTAAATACACGGAAACACACGTTAGGAGGAGGTCTTAAAAAGGCTACAAAGTTATTTTAGAAAGTCTTTTTTTTAGAGAACAGAAAAACGCATTAACCAAATGCTTCTAGCTGAAATTAAAATGTCCACGATACATTGCTTGAGTATAATAAATTCACCCCTTCTGTTTTTCCTGTGATCTAGTTATAACTGCCTTAGCATATAAAAGAAGATACATGATTTAAATTACAGAGGCCAGAATTGAGCATTTTGGAGCATTTCAATAAAAGGGAAAAGAAAAAGGTGATGAAAAATCTTAAAGCAAAAAAGCCAGCAACCCAAAAGCAAGCAAGGGACTGATGCTGCTTGCTTTCTTGGTATGGGCTGGTAATGGCTCCTGAGCCAGAGGAAACCTCAGCTGACTTCTTAGATCAGTTTTCTTCCCAGCATATATCTGATCATTTCTCTTCATGCGTTAGAGCTATTATTATAAAGCATTGCAATTTCCACTGTTGTACAACAAGACAAAATATTTCTAAAGCTTAGCAGTAAGAACACGTAATAGTTTAGATTCTATTGTCATCTTTAACCTGCTGGAGTGTTTAATTCCTTTTGTTATAATGAAAATACTGTATTTCTGTTATTATGTCCAGAGAATTCTGGTGGAAGTTATAAGTTTTCTCAGACAAAGTTGTGTTTGACTATTTCTCTGATGAGGTGAAAGGTCAATTTGCTTATAGTTTCCATGCTTCATTAAAATTCAACTTCTGTTCTGTGTAATGTGGGTAATATTAATTTTCTAAACATTGATGTACAGCAGCTGCTAACTAATTTCCATAATGGTTGTTCTATTCTAAGGGCATTAAACCTGAAACAAGGTGGATCCAAATGGAAAAAAATGTAGATGATTACTGGCCATCTGCCAAAAAGATGCTTGGGGACATGAAATTTCTGGAATCACTGAAGCTTCATTTTGATCAAATATTCATATTCTGAGCCATGTGTCAACAATTTTGCTGTTTAAAGACAAGGAGGTTGTGGAGGGCAGTATTGACACCATTCTTCACATGTGAGTTTCTTTTCAGACTTCTTATATAAAATATGTCGTTCAAGTAGAATGGCGCTAAAATTAGGAACATTAAGATGCGTTCAAAGAAAAGCGCAAAAGAAATGGAGATATGAATTTCTTCTCTTGGGAAAAAGGAGAGTGGGAGGAGAAAGGTCACAGAAATGCATTTAGCTTTGAAGTTAAGAATAACCATGTGCGTGACCGTTTGAGAAATGCTTCACGTACTTTCATTTCCATGGAATCATTATACTGATGCTTAGGGATACACATAGGTAGACAGACTTATGTTTTTTAACTGAGGAAGTCACAGTCCTAACTCAATAGACTCACATGTCCAGGTGGAGTACCAGGTTTGGGGGCCTGAACTGGCAAACCAGCAAACACTTTCTGATTGCATCCTCTCCAAGATCATTTAGTGCTCTACTCTCAAAACATCTCCTTCTGGGAGAAATTGCCTACTGCATCCCATTCAGTCCCACCCGCATATTACCAAACAGTTTGCAGAAGATCCACCTGTGATCAGCAATGAGTTTCTCTAGCAGGCTATTTTTCTATTCATGAGAATTTAACAAAACACCTCTCATTTTCTCTGGTGGATTTGATAAGTGATCTTACTAGAACACACATCAGCTCGCAAGGTATGCAGTGTGATTCTATGATTCGTCTTCATTACTGCTCCAGTTTGACTGCATGTCTTGGTTATGTGGTGCCACACATGATGGAGATATTTGGGTCCAAACTCAAAACTTATTGACTTCGGTTCGTCAGAGAGATAACCCAACTTCCACATCAGACTATGGGCAGAAATGAGGTTTTATACCTGCTCCCGAATGTTCTAAACTACCAGGGGCTTTCAAGTGGGAAATGTCAAATACAGCTTGACAATGGTCTACTTTTAACCTTTAATTTCCTTGCTGTCCAGGCTCCCCTTATTTCAGTCTTTCTCCCCCTCCCTTATCCTCATCCCAGCAATGATTAGGTCAGCCACTGACGGGATTTGGCTGTGTGTAACTCATAGTGAGAAAGTTTTTATAAACACCAGAAATAGCTACCCAGCCTGTCTGGGAACTGCACTGACCACTTCTGAATATTTCTGTGATATTCTGCCTTCCTTGTCAATGCCCTTCCCTGCACATGTGCAGATTTAATGAGAAGTTGCTCCATCGATAATCTTTCTCTTCAACCTAGGCAGAGCTATTTGTGGCAGCCTCGATGGTGTGTCTAGCAGTGGCAATCTGTCTCTGCTGATGCAATGCATGCCAACAAAATCTCCATGACAAATACTTTAAAAAGGTATTTCTGGTTCATTGTGCTCTGATTTTACAACATTAAAATGCCAAGCTGCATGCAACAGTGCATCTAAGTCACCTCCCTCTGGTCTAAAGCAAGACAAAATCAAGGCAAGAACAGTGTGATAACTTTCGTTTCTAGTAGTCTTAGTGACTTAGCTTAGTGGCTTCCTAAACTGAAAACAGTTTGCACCTTTGTGATCCATGATGGATGTTTCTTTTTTAATTTATCTAACTGCCTCTTCAGCTGCTTTACACTACAGACCCAGTGAAATGAAATGGGAAAGTCAGACTATCTTAACTGATAAGACCACTCACTCCTTTTTTTTTAATATTAGTATCATATGAATAGAGGTGTAACACTTTTTTTCTTTTTAATCTTTCAGAACAGCTCATTTCCGAAGTTAAGAGAAACATAATTATTACCAACAAAAATGTAGTATTTTAGGAAAGGTAGTCATTGCTGTAAACAAGGGCTATGAGTAACAACAACAACAAAAAGGAAAAAAAAAAAAAAGGCTTCTTAAGGCTTCCTAGCTTTAAACATAGGACTGTAATGAAAGATTATCATGTTGAAAATTAATGACTGTGTTTTACCAAGCTGAACTGATTCTACCTTTCTGCCATCAGAGTGGCCACTTGATTTTAACCCTTTTAAGAGTGTCACATAAAGATACCTGTTGAGATGAGCCTGAAGAAAGAGCATTGAGCAGGCAGGGCACGGGGATGCTGCTCTCACTCTGCATCCCCATTGCTCTCTACAGATGTAGAGGGCATGGGGAGTGCTCCTCATTGGCCCTTAATACACCTGCTCTCCCCCAGGGAAAGACAAATCGAGAAATAATACCTCCATTTTATAGGTAGGAAAAGTGAATTGCTGATGTTTATTACAGGAAAATAAGGATGAGCTGTGCATGGTTTTGCAGAGAACTAATAAGCTGAGAATGCCAGCACCCTTTAAAATTTGTGCTTTTGTAGGTTTTACCAACTGTGAGTGAAAGATGATTTTTTGCCCTCCATTAAAAGTATTGTTTTGGTGCTCTCTGTTCTGTTATACATTTTATTAGGATAATCATTTCAGTAAACTACATCTGGATTTCCTGAGGGCAGTCCCCTTAGGTTAAACAGGCTGTCTAAAAATATCTCCCTTTTTTTTTTAAATGTTCCTCTCTTTTATCTTCCTTTTGATGGGTTTTCATTTGAATTATTTCCTTTTTTTTTAAGATTACATTAGCACGTTTTCCCCCTTAATTCTATAATCTTTTCAACTCTAGGTTCCTTTGTACTCTGTGCTTTTATACCCTTTTCTTCTCAAGTCCTTTTCATGTTTCCTCCCTTTTGTTTTTCCCTGGGAGCCTTTATTGTCATTTTATCCTTTATTTTCAGTCTTGAGCTGTATAGTAGTAAGAAATGCTAAGAAAATTGACAAGGAAAAAGCTGCATAAGCCAACGTAGTAAAGAACAGTCATATACTGAGCCACAGAAAAACTTACAAAAGAAGGCACTGTGGTGAAGCCCATATTCTTCTGGTCTCTGTGGTGCAATACTTATGAAAAATAAAACAGTGACATTTCCTTTAAAAAAAAATATCAAAAACAAGCCAATAAACAAATAAAAAACCTGCACCTGTGTGTGACTATGAGTTTGCTATAAAAATGGCCTAGAAATGGACGTCTTTCCGATGAGAATCTGAGCTAAATCCCCCATGCATTGAGATAAATCTATTTTTAAGGCACAGATGTGAGAGAAATTGCCTAGAGACTCCTACCAAGCGATCAGAACCTGACAGTGACTGATTTTGGCTTGTACTGGAAGTTGACTTACTGTTTTATGAGTTAACAACTTACTGTTTAAATGCTTTAATGCTGATTTATGCCAAGATTGCCTGCTTTGTATAAAGAGGTATAAAACCAGGAATCTTTAATATAAATCACATTCCCAATAAAGTCTCTTTTCAAACGAGGAGACAAACATGGCCACTTAGTATTGAGAATTTGGTAGATTGTTGCCACTACTAAACTGAACTCTGCATGCATCAAATCTCTTCTTCCTATTTTACTTTTCCACACTGCAACTAAAATTGAGGAAAAATGAAAGTTAAAAAGAGGAGACTAAACATCAGGTACCAAGGATGAGTGCTATATGGAGCTGAGTGTTCATGCAGGCTCCCAGTCTCACTCATTGTGCAGTTGCAAATGGAAGCTGAGGACACCCAGAGCCTGCCCAGAGCACTGGGATTAGAATCTCACTATATCTGATCTCCTTACCATTGCTAACATCAAGACCTTGTTTTATTTTTTGCTTATTGTTTTTGTGCCTCACCTTATGAATTGCTCCACTGGTGTCATGCTTCCCACCAAGCCTAGAACCACAGCATGGGCAGCTCTAGCCTCCACTTCACTTTTGGCAGAGCTACTCCTTCACTCCTGTAGTCTGTGAAGGTCTTTATACAAGAGCTTATTTTGAAGTTTTTGATAACATTAAGTATTGTTGAGATATATAGGAAAATAATCTCACTGTTTCAACAGGACTTGGTGCAAACCTATTAGCTGAAGATATGAAACAGGAGGAAAGAATAGAGTTGGCTTGTGAGGTAAAGTCAATGCAAGCATTTTCTTATCAGGGTTTAAACCATAAACATCAGGAAGATTCCAGATGCAATTACAGCAATAAACAGGAGCTTAGACTGGAATTCACTCACAAGCACCAATACCAGTACTTGTAGCCAGCAAGACAATGTCGAAGTAGGGCCAGTGTTCCATCCATAGGCTTGAGCTGCAGCTCAGTCTGTCTTACAACCACTCCACTGCTCATCCCTTTTTGAACCAGGCCAATGTGGGGAGCAGAAGACACAAAATGTCCAAAAAAAGGTAAAAATTAGTTCCACGATGGAGGTGTGGGGAGACTGTGATTAGCCAGCTGCATCCAACTGTAGTACAAATATGTGTCTCCCAACAAAAATTCATAAATAACCATCTATGTTAAATTCTTCAGTCAGAAACCCTGGTAGAGTTATACTGTCATAAATTTTTATGGAGGCATAACCAGAGATGATGAGTTCTTGGGTTATGATGTTTATTAAAATGCTTATTGGAACCTTGCAGTACAGTAACAAATAATACCATAAAACAAATTGGACTGTTTCTAATCAGAAAAATCACACAAAACTGGGATATCTGAGGCAGATATGTTTCTTCTTTTTTTTATTTTGATTTCTATTCCATGAAAAATTGCCAATATCTTTCTGGAATTCTTCAATCACTCTCAATTTTGATCGGTGTATTAGCAAGGATGTCCTTTCTTCTATGCCATATATATTTCAGTCTAATTATTTTAGTCTACTTCAGATATGAAAAATGTGTAAAATTTTCAATAGTCATGGCTTATAAACTCAGAGGGGACCATTGTAGATATTTAATATTTCTTAATGTTTTACTCAGACTGTAATGTCCTAAAATATTTTTTTTATTTGAGCTAAGTGTTTAGAGAGTTAAATTCAAAACTTCTGAGGACCACATAGTCACTAATAAAATCTTGTAACCCTGCTTTCTGTGAGTCATGGCCCCCTAGCCATATCCTGTTCTTTTTGAGATGCAGGTCCACCTTAGTTACATCTAGCTCTGAAGATGTTATCGATGTCCTCTGTGTTGGGCTGTCACATTTCTTCTCTCTGCTTTCTTGTTTTCCTTCTCACAGTCTTCTGCTTATCCTGTGTGCTGTGACTGTAAATTCTTTGTTGCAGCAGCTTTCATGGCCAGAGTTTCTGTCAGCTTTGCAGGGCTGGCATCATGGTGCTCTGAGGCTGGTGCACAGCTGACAGCTCCAGCTTGCTCCCTGTGGCTTCTCAGCAAGAGCTCGGGCTGGCAGAGCATGGGCAGAGCTAGGACATCAGAGAGGGAAAACAGGAATACTTTGCTCAGAGGTCAGAATTGCTTATGTCAAGTGTACAGACAAACCCAGAGCGAAAAGGGACTATCAGATGCAGTGCAGGGATTGAGTGGAAAGGTTGGTTGGAGAAGAGAGGTATCAGGGACCAGGAATAGGAAATGTCTGGGGAGAAAGGAGAGAAAAGAATAGGGCTGAATGGTGCAGAGTCATGGAAAGCTTCAGTGGTTTGGGGAGGTTCGGAGAGGCTACAGAAGAATTTTGGTGGTCCTAGATAGGGTTTACTGTCTCCTTCCTTGTACTCATGAATCTGTGCCCTCACACAAATGACATGGAGGAGATGGAAGGTAAAGACATGAAGACTGGCCACACAACAAGCCTCTCTCTCTCTCCCCACCCTGGAGAAATCTCCCCCAGCACCACACCCTGACCTCAACCACAGGGCTGTGGCACATCCAGCCCTATAGGGAGACAGATGTCTGCTCTGAAAGTAGCTCAGGTGGCTCAGACAGCTGATCCCCACCCATTCCAGAAGAAAGGAAAGGCAAAAACAAGCAGTCGTGCCATAGCTGTGGCAGCCAGGGATGATCACAATTTTACAGTCACTGAAAGTAAAGCATCCAAGACAGGTACCTGCTCTGCCTGTGCCTGAGCTTTGCCCAGCTGATTTCAAGGTGAAAGGAGGATTCAAAATTATGAACTGTGTATGAGTATGTGTATCTACATGTTATAAGGGCTATCTTTTAGCTTTGGAGGCTGGCAAGTGAGCTGGGGAAAATCGCTTTAAATTATATGAGATGCAGCAGCATACTTGATCTGTTTATCAGCATTTAATCTAAACCTATTTATATCTGTTTCTGAACATCTACAGATGCAGAATAGAGATTTAGAATGAGCAGTAGTTTAGGCTGAGAGCAATTGTCCTAAAAAAATCTCATCTTCTGCACAAACAATGCCTTCAAAATGCAAATCTGTGGAAAGAAGGATCATGCTCACCCCAGCATGAAGGAATGCTGAAGTTGCTGTCACACACATTGTCACATCTCCAGCCTCAGTCTTGCACGGGTACACAGTGCTTATTTTTCAGCCACAACCTCTACAGTTTCCTGCCTAAGACAATCTCTGAAAGGGAATATCTCCCTTTGACATGCAGATTTTCTGTTTACATAGGTAACTTTCATCTTGGAGACTGGGATGTCCATCCCCATCAGAATTTTATAAATCTTGCCAGGATTTTTGTCATTATCACTCTGTCTTAATAGTTATATAAATAATGCAATGGAGGTAGCTACAAGTTTCATTCGAATTTGCTGTAACACGTAGACGTTTACAGCATGTAATAGCTATTGTAACATATAACAAAAGTTTTTTTGAAGAGAAAATTCTTTTGAAAAAAAGGTTTTATTTTTTCTTTTTGAAAAGAACATAGTTTTTCTTTTCTATTTTTATTTCTAGGAGTCTGAAAGGCATTACCAATTTCTCATGGGTTTGTTCAGTGGCGCAGTAATTTTCAGTGGGGATTTTGCTGGTTAATCCTTGTAGACATCAGCATGTGCTGACAGGCTGGGCACAAAAACGAGCGCACTGGAGAAAGTTAAGATGCTAAAGGACTTTTTTTTTCCTGATGTATAACAATCTAGTATTCTTAAATTGTTAATATTATCTTATGGAAAGGGATTATCTTGACCTATACAAATGGTTTCTTATGCTGTGTCAGACAAAGCTCTCTTGAACGTCCCTTGCATTCAACATACACATAAATAACGCATCAAAAATTTTCTGTTTCAATCCCAACCTGCTAACTGTTGCTTTCTAGTGTAAAGTGGAGAAGATGTGCAAAAGTCAGATTGAAATTTGGCTAGAAGGTGGAATCTTGTAACCAAGCAGAGATGCCAATACCACCAATCTGTCTGTAGAGCAGAGGTTTGATTTTCCATAATCCGTGCAACACAGTAGTCAACCAGGAGGGTCAGGGCTAGTCCAGAGATTCCATGCCATTAAAATACGTCATTAAAAACCTAAATTTTGATATTTGTTTTTGACTTTGCATACAGAAAGACCTGGGAAATCATAGTAACATTTGCCCACGTTATTCCATAAATATTTCCTCACTGACACAATTAATTCGCATCCATAATCTATTTCCCTCTTTAATAAAAGACAAAACTGGCCTTATTTTATAAATGGGGGAGAGGAGGCGTAGGGGGTGGGAATCAGGGGATGGAAGGCAGAGACATAACTTCCAAAAATAGGAAAAGGACACTGACTCAAAGACATGAGCCAGGGCCAGAGCTCGCAGAGGAGATGGATTGCTGGGGACGCAGGAAGGGTCTCCCTGGTGTAGGTGGCGTGGGGAAAGGCATCGGTGAGACAGACAGGACTAAACAGCTACACTTGAGATGGTCTAGAGGGGAGGAAGTGTAATCAGTGTTAATTAATTATGCTGTGTTTATTTTTACTCTGTTATTCAGTGCCTCAGGTGCTTTACTGGTGGAGAGGGAGGGCATACTAATAAATTGGTATTGCTGCTTATTATTGTGTACTAATTTGTAGCGGCAGTTTGTGGTTGGTTTTTTTTTTTCTTTTTAAGCAAGTCAATAAAGATAATATTCCTCAAAGGTGTTTTCCAGATAAGAAGGCAGTTTATCAGTACTCCCAAATTTCATCCAGCTGTCATTAAGTGTGTCTCCTCTGCTTGTGAAGGGCTTTGTAGCTGGGTCAGGACTGCTGGAGCCGACTGCAAGGTTGCTAAGGGAACCGCTCTGTCCTGAGATTCTTGTAATGCATCAAACTTTCATCTTGCAAAATTTCTGTAGGCAAATCACTGTGAGATGAATGCTAATATGCTATACAACTGGGACAAGTGGGCTGAGGTATCTAGAAGGACTGAGTCACATTTATTTGATTTCATTTTCATGTTAGGTGTGTGCACAGATGCATATCTAAGAGGACATAAATATATGGTATTACACATGCATTTGTACTTCTGATATATTGTACTACAGAGATTGTCTTTAATAATATTTGGGTTGAAGAGGACACCTAGGGTTTTATGGAAGATGTCATGAGAAAAAAAAATCAATATGAAGGTTACAAGAACAATCTTAATTTTCATGGGCTTTGGATCAAGCTGAAGTGCAGGCAGTCTCACTGAAGCATTTCTGTCTCTCAAACAGGAGATAATAGTCACTCAGACAAGCAACAGAGGTGGAATTGCACAGCTCTTGGAGCTGAAAAACTTTGGACATGAATTTGAAACAAGCTTGTCCCTGAGAAAAAGGCACTAAGCCCTTTCATGTGAGCAGAGTAGATCGCATGTCTCTTTTTCAGGTCTCACTTTATCAGAGAGGTCCACAGACAGTCTAGCGTGCTGCACACCATTTATCTGTCTCAAAAAGTAGAAAGGTTGATTCAACCCTGCTGGAACTTAAACCTTTGTTTCCAGGGTGTCTGGATATTTCAAAGTTGATACTTAGTCTACTACACCTCTGGCTTTGTTCATTATGCAGCTTATTGTGAACTTTGACCTACAGTGAAACTGTTGAAAGTGAAAATCCAGAACAGTTTAAATGATGGTGCTGGCTTCCAGCAAGAGTACAATTGGTTTGTAAACAACCACAAAACTTACAGAATTCAGTGCACTTTAACTATTTTTTCTTGAATCCTTCTTTTAATGCATTATTCAAGTTTCACACAAGATTTCATCTTAAATTAGTCTTACATTGGAATGGCCTGCCTATGACATGGGATACAGTCCATCAAGAGAGGGCTGTGGTTCCTTTTTGGTCTCAGATTTTCCCTCGTATTTTCAACAACTAGTTAATGGGCTGATTTGAAAACAGTAAATAATTAAAAATTAAATATTTTAAAAGATTCTTTGTCAAGCAAGATCACTAGCCCTGAAGAACACGGGCCTGACAGACCACCTGACTAGTATAAATTGTTCAGCTCTGCAGTTTCTAGAAGCACAGAAATCTGCTACAACATAGAATGTTTGTGTTTGTACTGAGGAGCCTTAGATTGATGCAATCCAGAAGACAAACAGATAACTTTCAATGGCTGACTTACATCAGCCTTCAGCCCACCGTAAGAAGTAAGCTTTGACCCATATCAGGTTTAAGACCTGCAGCATTTCAAATTGCAGTAAATTAAACTTTTTTCATATCATCTGGCTCCACTAGAAAATGCAGTTTACAGGCAGAGTCCGGGCATATGTCCCCTTGTAGGAAAATGAATGGTAGTAGAAGAGAGGATGATTCATTTTTCTTTGAAAACATGGTTCTTTGAAATTATGTAATTCAGGAAAATGACACTGTTGTTGTATCAGGATAATCTATGGATATAAATGGGGCAAGGTTTCTAGGGGGAGAAAATATCTTTTATTAGACCCAGAAGATTGTTGGAAAAAAAAGCAGTTAGCCTTTCAGCTACAAGAGCCACTTTTCAAAGCGGAAAAAGAAGCAGAATCTTCAATTTTAAAGGCAGCTGAGCAGTTGACCGAGGATTAACTTGATTACATTAAATAGACTGGGCAAGAAAGTGATCGGTACCTGTGGAGTACATAGGTGATGTGAGCAATGAAAAAGTTGATAAGGTCATTAGCTCCTATTGGGCAAAAAGACAAGAAGACAGGTAATTCACTGTCTGTGAAAGATGGAAGGGCTTGGAGAGGGAATTACAATGTGCTATAAGGCCAATCTCTCTACTTAGTCTGTAATTTTTAATGTCTATCTGGGATGTGAATTTTATTTACCACACTCCACTTATAAAGGTGCTTTGCATATCTCCCTGAATGGATAGGCCTGAACAGCCACAGGTGAAACTGCCATTTTCTGAAAAATATCCTTCTGATAACTAGAAGCTTCTGTCCTTTACTGATGATCTCTCTGAGTTTTTCCAGTGTGTGGTTGTTGCTGTTTTACTGCCATGGAAACAGCCTGGTATCTGTCTCACTGCCCAGGGCATAGTGTGTTTTGGGATGTGTTTGTGCAAGAATCAGAGCTTTTAATGCTTCTTTAGTGCTGCATTTAACATTGTGGACATGAAGATATGTTGGCAGGTCTCACATGTGCTGCTCAGATGCAGTACGGTCCACAGAGCTATTGGAATTTTGATTAGAACAGTGCCCAATTAGCTCAGAGTCCTGCTTATGCAGGTGCATGGCAAACACTAAATCAGATTTTGTGGCTCTGTCTAGCCTAGTAAGTATTGAAAAACTTGCAAAGACAGAGATTCCCCATTTCTCTGGGAAGCCTGTTCCACTATTATCCTATGCTCCTGATAAATAGTCATTGCTGTTGTCCACTTTGAATTTTTAAAGCTGTAATTTGAAGCCAGTGTACGTTTTTATACCATCTGCTGTCTACTAGAAGATTGTAGTTCTGTTGGCATTGTTATTCCCCTTCAAGCTGTTGTAGGCTGCTCTTAGATTCTCCTGCTGTGGAGCCTCTTTAGCAGACCAAATTCAGCTCCTTCAATCTCAATTGGCCATTTGAAACAGGCTCAAGACTGTCATGGTTCACTCCACCAAGTCTTCTACAGCTTTTAGAGGCTGCATTCTGCATCATCATCCATATCACTGGTGAAGACATTGGAAAATATCAGCCTCGTTATCAAACATTTGAGCACTCTGCTGCTGGGTGCTGTCTTGACTTTGAGCCACGGATTACTCTCTTTTCAGCCTGGTGGCCCAGAAAATTTTCAGTTCACTCAGGAGTCCATTTGTCCAGCCTATTCTTCTCCAGTTTCCATACAAGAAAGATACAAGCCCACAGGCATCACTCAGTATTCACATCACCAGTCCTTTCACTGCAGAAAGGAAACGTGTTGTCCCAACATAGAATCATAAAAACACTGGAAAGTTTTGGTTGGAAGTGAACTCAAGATCATACAGTCTAGGATCCTGCTCAAGACAGGGCTGACTTCAAAACTGAGATCAGATTGATCAGGAGCTTGTCCAACTGAACTTTGAATATTTTCTGATTCCAGTCACCAAAATTGTCACTTCTACAGCACGTACTTTAGCTAAGCACTTTCAAGAAGTCTCTGTCTTCTCCACACTTACCCATTAGGTGATAGAAATCAACAGACTTCCCTGTAGCCTTCTCTTCTTCGGGCTGAACAAGCCATGCTCCTCCCAGTCATCTTGGTGATCCTCCCCAAGACCTCACTTTAATATGTCAGCTTTTTCTGTATATTGTGGACATAGGGGAGAAATGGGATGGTCAAACTGGTATTCCAGTTGTTTCCTCACGAGTGTCTAAAAGAGGGAAATAATCACCCTCAACCTGCTAACTGTGATGTCTTAGTGAAGTCCAGTAGTCAGGTCAACTTCATCACCGTAACTCTGATTTGCTTTGATAAATCTGTTGACTGCTCCTGATTATTATCTGTCATTCATGTGTTCAGAAATGGTTGTGTTTTGTTATTTTTCTAAAGACTGAAGTGGGGTGGATCAGCCTGCAGTTACACAGATCCTGGTTCTAGTCTTAAAGTTAGTGTAGTATCAGTCCAGTTGTCACAGATCGCCCTCAAAAGCCACGATTTTTCAAAAATTACGGTAAGCCTCTGAAGCACATCAGCCATATCTTTCAGCATCTGCTGAGGAGTCCCACTCAGCCCTTTGGGTTTTAATATATTGCTGGCTTCCTGTATAGCATTGGTGTGTGCAGAGACCTCGGAGCAGGTTTTTCCCGAGACAAAAAGTCATTGAGCACTTCAGCCTTTACCATACTGTCCATCACTAGGTTTTCTTCCATTCAGAAATGGACGCACATTTTCTCTGAGCTTCTTTTCACTTCTGACATGCTTATAAAATCACATCTTGTTAGCTTTTATGTTCCTCTCCAGTTTTAACTCCAACTGGGTTTTGGTCTTTCTGGTTTTGTCCCAACATGTCTGAGCAGTACTTTTATACTCTTCCTTTTTTTGTCTGCCCTTGTTTCCACTTCTTATGTGCTTTGCATTTTAGTTCGTTAAGAAGCTCCTTGCTTAGCCAAGTGGGCCTCCTGCCAAAATTCCCAGTCTTCCTGAACAATGCCCTAAACAAGTGGTGCATGTTGATCTCCAGAAAACTTGCTTTGGGCAATGAACTTAGTGAGACTGAAGGGGGTAGGGAAGCCGCAAGGAAATGTGCTGCCAAATTATTTTCCAGCGAAGGAAATAAATTCCAACTTTCCTCAAATTCAGTGTAATTTTCGAGGCTGGAGTGCCACCCAGATGAGTACAATCAATGTCACTTTTTAAACTAAGAGACTTCGTATATGGTAGCGTGATGGTTTGGTTATATACAGGGTCTACTTTCAAAGAATTGCCTCACAAGTGACAATCCTACTTTGGAAGCTTTGGGGGCAGATTTAGGTAGATGTGATTAGATTTCCTCAAAGCTAATTCGCTGCTGCTGTTTTAGGTTCTGAGTTTATACCCCAACTTTTTTGCTTTGTTTTAAATTATGGATTGGTGAATAAATGATTGCAACGGTAGGTGCATAGATCTTGGTTCTGTGTGTATTCTGTCTTGTTCTTTAGGTTACTGGTTGTGATCAGCAAATTAATGTTTTACAGAAAGTGATTAATTAAGCTATGGTAGAAATCAATAGGGGTTCTAGTTTTTCAATACAGATGACAAAATTTTCTTAGGTTTGTTGGTAGTTATTTAGAATCTCTTTTTCATAGTGACTCCTAGAGCATATTGTGGAGCACACTGTTCTTCCAGCAGTGAATATGTCTGAAGAGATGCTTGTTATTGAAGGGAAAGTTTGCAGGGATAAAGTAAAATGCAAGAGCTGGTCTTAGTGTCTAGTATTACTTTTCACTACAATGCTCTTCTTCCTCTGAATCAAAGAACACAGCTTTGAAAAGCTATTTGAACAGCTGCATTAACCTGTTCCTTCATTTCTGTCTTCTCTTGCTCAGCCACTTGCAAGGCAAGAGTAATAAAATCACAGAATAACAACATAATTTAAGTTGGGGAACTTCTTGAGGTCATCTATTCCAATCAGTTATTCAAAGTAGATCTAAGGCTAGCTAAAGGTCTTGTTGTATACATGTCTTCAATTTTATCCATGTTCTACAGCTTTTTGAGCAATCTGTCCCATTTTTTATTACTGTCACTGTAGATCCTTTTCCCCTAATATTCAGTAGAAATTTGCACTATTGCAAGTTATGTCTTTTGCCTTTCACCTGCCACTAAGCACCTCAGAGAAACTGGTTTATACAGTTCCCACAGATAGGTGAGGTCTGCACTAAGATCACCAGGCAGCCTTCTTTTCTTCATACTTGACAAATTAATTTCTCTCAGCCCCTCATACATTGTGTGCTCCAGCACCAACCATCTTGGTAGGCCTTCTATGTCAGTATCTTTCTCATACTTGAGACTCCAAAACTGGATTCAGTACTGCAGATATGGTTTCACTGACACTAAGTATGAGGAGACAATATCTTCCCTTCCTAGCCTTGCTAGTACAGCCTATATGTGGTCGGTATTTGAGGGCTTCCTACTGGACCCAAGTTCAACTTCTTGTTTACCAAAGTCCACAAGTCCTCCAGCAAATCTTTCTAGTAAAAAATGAGGCCAAAAAAGGAATTTAGCACCTCACTCTTTAACATTGCCCATGATTATGTTTCCTGTTCCACTGAGTCATGGGGACAGCATTTTCATTTACTTTTTTTTTCTCTACCAATATATATCTAGTTCCCCTTCACATCCCTTGACAAGTTTCTGCTCCAGTTGAATTTTCTTAATTCCATCCCTGCAGGCTCAGGAAATGTCTATTTATTACTCCTGGGTAGGTGTTCCTATTTCTTCCATCCATGCCCTTATTTGCTGCACTTCAGCTCAATAAGAAGTCTCCTGCTCACTCATGATGGTCTCCTTCTTAATGTTCTTGACTTTCTGTAGATCAGAGTTGTTTCTGTGCACCAAGCGTTGCCTGCAACAGATAAGAAATAAAACAAACACACAGTTTGCAGAGGTGAAGGGAGAGCACAGCTTTACTGGTGGAATCCAATGATCCAAGAGAAAAATCCTAACAATCTCTTCATTTTTATAAGCTTTTTAGTGCTCACCCCCCATTTTATCCAACTAAAGTCCATCTTTCTGCTATGTCTCTTAAAGATCCAACAGGATGGTCTCTTATTAGCTGTCCCCTCCCAGGCCTGCCTTTGGTAGGCTGGAATCCTAACTTTATGTTTTTCTACCCCATTTATCTATACAGAAGAATGCAAACATGTGAAACACAGGCTGTTCTTGGCTCTAATATTCCAAGTTATCCACGTACCTATCTAAAGTGAAATCCCTAAAATATTAAGCCTACCCCTTAAGGCATCACAAGGAGGTTGTCAAACAAGCTGTTCTGGGTCCCCTTGCCCTCCAGGACAAATAAATAGTAGGATCAACTGTTTTTGTAAGCCAAAATTAAATTAATGTATTGTCATTTCAGCTGATTGTCATGCAAAGGTAAAAAAGAAATCAGCTCAGTAGGGCTAGAGTCAAGCGATAAAATGTGAGAGGAGGCTTGTGTTCAGAAGAAATGGCTTCTACATTTGATAAATTCAGGTATGAAGTAAAAAAAATTATATTAAGAACTTTCTTTTGTTTTCAATTTACTTTGATCCATACTAACAGAAACTTTTTTTCTGTGAAAAGGTGCGATATGGAACTGACAATCAACCAAAAAGACTGAAGTTTTTCTCTCCAGAATATTTTCCAGCTAAGACATCCAAAGTTGAAAACCATCCTCTATCAAACTCAAAAAACTTGATTTTGGAGAAACAGCTATGCTAAGATCTCAACTTAACAGATTGGTTCTGAAAAGTCTGCTGAGACATGTTTTATTTGCTCTTGCAGTTTTCATTCCATTACATTTAAACATAAGTTGTACATTTTGAGTCTCAGTGGCTTGGGAAGACATTTTAAAACACATTCTAATTTCATACCTAAAGTAATACTCATGCCACTGTATGTTAGACTTGATTTTTCACAGTGAAGTTCCTACAAAATTAAGTAATGAGTGAACAATTTTAAAATATCCAAAAAATCAGTTCTGAGGTTGCTTGTACATCCAGCTAAACATAAAGCAGAATAAAGTCAAGTCCTAGCTCTTCTGTGATGCCATCCCACACCCTTTGTCCAGGACCAGGTTGAAGAATGGTGAAAACAGTCCCTGAGGCAATTCACAAGTGTTTCATCACACATATACAAAGTTTGATTTGTCTTATAACAAAGAACTATTCTCACTTTTATAAACCAAACTATTTTTATTTACATTTTTAGCAATTTGTAAACTTATCAGAGGAGAGAGTAAAAGGTTATTGTGTTTTTCAAAGTTAATAGTTCAATGTCTCTTCTACTTTAAATTAAACTCTCTAAGGGAATTTCAGCTCAGGCTAAAAAAGCTAACAGCCAAAAAGAGAAACCTGTGACATGGATCTGAGGATCATCGTAGCCCATGTAAGCAATACAGAGACCCCTTGTACAGCAAGAGCTTCAATCTCATTTCAGTCTGCACTATCAGTGTTTATACTTCTGCTGCTTCCCATCCCCTCCATTAGAGGAAAAGTATGTACAACATGAAACATACATGTACAAAACAGGCAAAAATAAAGGGAAGACCCAGAGACTTCTAGGGCTGACTGAGGATGAAAACCTAGCCTTATAGACCGTCATTAATTATTCCATTTCCATTTTTGGTGCAGATGAGTAATTAATATCCTTAATATTTGAAAAGAGAAGTACAAGATGATTCCTTGAGACACCTACATGGACAATATAGAGACAGATGGAAAAGAGAAAGGTTTCACAGGGAAAAATACAGATTTGTCTAGATTTCACTTCAGTTTGCATTAACAACGTTTCCACCTCCACTCCTTTCCTATTCTCCTGACTTGGTGATGTCCTTTCCTAACCTCCTCCTCCTCCTGTTTGAGGGCTGCATTAATCTGCCTAGTCTTGTCACAACAGTGCTGCAGGTACTAATGAATGTTTTCTCACTGCATGTTTTACCACAAAGTTACTTTATGCCCTTTACACCTACACTGTTTAGGAAAAGAGTAGAGCTCTTTCATTAAGGTTAAGCAAGCAGTGGTGAGCTGGCAAGAAATTTAAGTTCAGATTTCAATGACCATTTCCTTTTTGGGTTGACTGCCAAAATCATAACAAAGCCAAGAACTTTGAAGAGAGCAGAACAGATGGCATATGGGTTTGCAGACCTCTGCTATGGTACTGGTCATAGCTGATGCCAAACTATGTGCCTTAATTGTCTAATGCGGCTACCTTGCAGAGACCATCTGTGCGCAGTTCCAGACCTTGATGGGAACCAGAAATGAAGTTAAGTATCTCCTCAACCAGAAGTCATCTGTCTTCCTTTTGCATTCCACAAGTAGCACCTCAGTGTCCATCTTTACAAGTCTGGGGAATGACTCAGTTCCATTAAAGCGTCTTCAAGCAGTTAGCTACAAAATATAGCTGGCATCAGTTTAAAAGTTGCAGAAATCAGCTAATTGCTTGACTCTGGCAACGGCATATTCATTCCCTTGCTGTGAGCCTTGTGGGTTGTCCTGTTTCTCACATCATTCATCTACTTGTAGTCTTGCAAGCCTCAGCCTGCTCACCTGCGCTGATGCAGGGAGGTCACTGACAATCTCATTCAGAACCATAGCCATTCATTCAAGCCTGACATGAGAATGTTACAGATGAGCATGTTATAGACCACTTAGCAATAGGAAAAGTGCAAGAAAGTCCTTGCTAGCAATGGAGCAAGTGCTTCTGGGATAGATATCAGAATTTTTTGCAGCCCAGATGGCTTGGAGCAGGATGGAAATTATTAAAATACTGAAATTCCTAGCAGCAAGGCAAGTGAAGGAACATGGGTCTCTCTTTCCAAGTATCAAGTGATAGAACAAAAGGAAATGGCCTCAAACAGCACCAGAGGAGGTTTAGATTGGATATTAGGAAAAATTTCTTCACTAAAAGGGTTGTCAAACATTGGAACAGGCTGCTTGGGGAAGTGCTGGAATCATCATCCATTTAGAAGATTGTATTTAGAAGATGTAAAGCTGTGGTGGTTAGGGAAATGTTTTAGTGATGGACTTGGCAGTGCTGAGTAACAGCTGGATTCAATGAAGGGTCTTTTCCAAACTAAACAGTTCTATGATTCTATGACTATAGATGAGGTGCCCTTGAATGCGCTACAGCGCCTGCAGGAAGAACATGGATGATCATCTCCAGTATGCCATGTTGGCCACCAACTGCAATCTTTCAAGTATCTGCCTGAAAGCATCATCACATACCCAAGAGTGCTTAAAAGCTGCCACTGCCTCCATTTTGAGTCAGTTATCCGAGTGCCTAAGCAAAGGTTTCCAAATGTACTAAAAAACATCATGTGCCAAACCTCCACTTCAGGTACACTGCATTCATGAAATAGCTCAGCCTTACTCCTCAAGAAGGCCCCAGCAAGTTATCTGTGGTCTAAGCAGTCCTGCCTCACTTGTACATGGTCAGTTCAACTACATGTGCAGCTGTATCCACCCTTGGCATAGCGGTTGGTGCTGTGCAACTCCCCATCCGGTGGGTGGGAGAGCTCACAAACAGGAGCTCAGCCTGTGCACTACTTCCTTGGAGAAATGCTTTTCAGCAAACCTTAGAAGTCACCTCTGTTCCCATTCAGCCATGAAGCTCTCTCTAAGAGCTTCTCTGAGGCTCTACACTCAAGATTTGCTCATTCCATTTGGTGTTCCTTCTCTGTCCTTTGTTCTTCTCCAGCCATCATTGATTTTCTCTGCTTCTGCTGCTTCTAATGCAGAGACTGTTGCAACATGGGAAGCTGAAAATCCCTCTCACAATACACACAAGACACCTGCTTTTAGTTTGGCTGATGCCATGTGCTTTCCTGGCAGCAGAGGCTGACAGTAGTTTCAGGCCCTGGCCAGGACACCTTATCTCCTCCTCATAACCATCCTCAGTGAAGATTAATGTTTACAGGGGTAAGATAATATTAAGCAATGACTTCTCTACTTCTCATTTCTGTTAAAAAAAATCAAGTAAATGGAATGCAAAAATGTCCCTGCAGTGAAAAATAGAATCATAGAATCATTAAGGTTGGAAAAGGCCTCTTAAGTTCATCAAATTCAAATTTTATCTCAGCATCAGTGTTCACCAATAAACCATGTCCCCAAGTGTCATATCATTTTTGGGTGATTTCACCACTTTCCTGGGCAGTTAAATTCTTCAAAAAGACAGAATTTGACTGAGCCCTGGTACAGATCTACTATTCCTGCTTTTTCTACTACTCTATAAACACATTAAGATTATAAAAACTACAATGCTTCTCTATTAAAATGCTCATGTCTTTGTGTATCACAGTTCACCATGTTATTGCTTATCTACCTGCAACTGTGGTACAGAACATATCAAAATGGTACAGTAAATCAAAAAGGATAATAAATGTGTGCTCTTTTTTAAATCATCAGAGATTCAGTTCCTATGATGTCTGCTGTGTCTTTCTGGTTAAATTAAACATTTCCATTTAAAAACTAATACACAAGGCAAATTAGAAAGTATGATAATGCTCTCTTTTAGAGAGCTTGTAGACATAAGAAGCAATAACACATTGTACAACATGGTTAAAATTCTGAGTGTTTAGCTTCAGAAAAGAAGCAAAAAAAAATAATCCCAGTACTTCTCAATTAAAATAATAATAAAGTTTGTTATTATTGGTTGTATAATTACTGAATTTTCTTCACCTTGGACTGTTCTTTGTGTTTCACTGGGATGACTGACACATTGCAAATTGATAAAACATCGTCTTCTGGAAAATCCTTCTAATTGTTCCACAGATAATGTAAACACATACCAGACTTTGAGATCTTTTATTTGTTTATCACTAATCTGGTTTCTTTTTAAACAGGATTTTTTGAAGGAAATCCAAAATTGTTTTTAAAGTTTGTATGTTATTCTGGGTAAGAGGTAATTGCTTTCTGCATGCATTTTAAAGATCACTGCAAAGTGACTGTGACTGAAAGTTCAGAAGAACTATCTTAAACATGCAGGCAAAGAAAAACCAACAAGATATCAGTGGCACTCACGAGGACTAAGTGGTGAAATAGTGTCCTCCAGTCTCAGCTATGTGAGATACTCTCAGAGGAAAATACTAGGGGAAAACATTGAAATGAAAAAGTAAGTGATTTACAACCTCGTTCTCATAAAATGAGTGTAATTGTTCTTGCAGGCTAAAAAAAATAGAGCAAGTACAATAGGCCACTGAGTTAAAAATGCAGTACAAATGAATTTCCATAATCTCAACCAGGAAAATCCTGCAGCTGAGAACATCTTAGTTCTGCAAAGCATTAGGCTTCCTTTGATATAGGTATCATGTATCTGTTAAATGAAATGGTACTTCAAAAATACCTTTTTAATGTAGAGAAATGACAGGCAGGACTTGGAGATTAGGGAAAACATTAGAATTAATTTTGTGTTATTTGACCTTCATTTCATTTGCACTGTGTCCCATTCTTCTCCTTTTCAATGATTTGGGCACTAAAAACCAGTATAGTGATTGACTATTTAAGTGTGATTTGTATAGATTTTTTTTCTCCTCTCTATAATCTGCATATCTCACATACTATGCATGAATCCCAAGCAATTACTTCAGTATTGCTTTATCATATGAGCCAGAGTTTAATGCAGTGCCATCCACTGAACCACTGAATTTGGTCTCAGGAAATAATATTAAAAAAAAAGATTATTTTGTGTAAAACATATGCACTTAACAGTAATGACAACCAAAACTACCCTAATCAAATAATTTCCTATGGCCCTTAAAGATTTTCTGCTTCTCAAGCTTCACTCTTTTTCTTTGACTCATTCCTGCAATCTACTCCAATCTACAGATCCTGTATAACACAGCTATTCCTGCTACTTCAGATCCTGCTAATTTCTTATTAGTGCACTGGCAGGTCTTTAAATCTGCCATCACAAATGCCCAACAAGCAGACGATGGTTTTGCAGATTTTAAGATGAGTTTTTATTTCAGGTGCCTGAAAACACAGATGGGTATGCAGTGGGATTTTCCAATGCCATCATCACCTAGATCTCATAGCTTTTATCATTTTTTTTCTGCATTGTCAGAAGATAGCTTTATCTCTTTGGCAGGCCTTCAAGGTTAAGCTGGTAAACAAATTAAAAACACAGAAGGGAATAAAAATTCATTTTTGCAAAGCTCACAATATTTGAATTTGGAACTTCTATTTAGGCATGTTTAAAAATTAAAATGCCCTCCCTTCTATTAAACCACATTGTTTACCTAATAAATTATCTGTGACTTCTGGTTTCAGAAGAGATTTCAATTTTCTTCCAGTTTCTCATAATAGCCAACTTCCTGCAGAGCTGCTGCATCATTCATCTAAACTCAGAAAAAAGCAGCAAAAGGAAACATAAGTACAAGAATAATAAGAAGTGTGCTTATTAAATCAATAGAAATTGTCCACCTGCTGATGACAAAGAGCTGATATAACCTGGAGGGCTGCACTTTAGTATATGTCATGAAACATCTACATTCTTCAGATGAGTATGTTTATAACCGGAATTTCTTACAACAATAGAAACAAATCTATGAATGAATTTTTGCAGATTAGAGTCACATAAAATGCACAGCTTTTTGTAAACTCTTATAAAGGTACATAACTAACTTGCACTGCAGTCTCTTGGCTGCTGAAGTGGGTAAGATGTTGAACGTTCCTTGGACCATCAGCTGTACAACTGTAACTGCTCTTTTTGTAGCATGTCAGGATAGAACTTGCAAACTCTGATACTTAACTAATGAATAGCAACCACCTCATTTTAGTCTGTATAGAAAATGATCCTGGGCAGAGTTTCAGCTAGCAGATCTTTCCTTTGACATCCCTTGCTGTCAGCTCCTTTTTCCTCTCCAGCCATTCAGAGGGGAAGCTGTGGAGTTTGGTAGCAATTTAGCACTGAATGGAAGAGATTAATACAATCAAGCATAAAATATCAATGCAATTGAACACGGTGGTCTAATCTCACTCACACCTTCAAACATACCAAGTATATGCAGTATTTAAGACTGAAATTATTTTTAGCCAGGTTTCCTCAGGAAATGAGGAGATACATTTGGCTCTGCAAATACAGTACATCTTCAGACACATTTTCTCCTCTCTCTACAAAAAATGTTGAACCCTAAAGGCCAAATTTATTTAATAATAATCATATCTAATAGAAAGATGGTGATCTCAAAACATTACACTTCGGTAAGAAGAGACTTCACTGTTGACTTCACTGTATTGATTGCAGTGAACTTACTTCTCCATACGGACAGGAGCAGCCCCATGCCTATGGCTCCTTCCCTAGCCCTCTATCAGCATGCCACCAAACCAGAGCTTACCTGGAAACCTCTCCTTTCCAATGGAAATGGGCCAATAATAGTTAAGGGGAAAGATTTTTCGTGGGTCTACCATGTGAGTTTCCAATAGGCAATATAATTTTCTGGAAATTTCCAACAAGACAAGATCAATATGGGACTATTTTCTGCAAAAAGAATGCAGAGTACACAAGCAAAACAATTAAGACAGAATAGAAAACATTACTATGATAGGCACATTACTCCCCGGCCTCTAAGAGCATGATTTTATTTTAAACATAGCATTGCACAGTACATATACAGGAGCTCATCCCTAATGGTTCTTTGGCCTCTTGACTTGCCTGGTCCTTGTATCATCCTTCAGTTTCCTTGCACCACCACAAGATGGAGTGCAGCAAATAACATCTATCAACACAGAGTAAACTCCAGATGCTAACATACTAATTAGTACGGGAGAAAGGGAGAACACTATTCTTCTACCTGTTGCCATAGCATTTAATAGACTCTGCTCCCTCAAACCCCAGTTTCTCATCCCTCCTTTCCCACAGATGCCATTAGTAGAGAATAATGGTTCCCAACCTGAGGTCTGCAGATCACAGATGAGCTGCAAAGCCACGCTTTGAAAGGTTTCCTAATTGGTAGCACACCTCTGTTTTGCAAGCTGCCACAGAGCATTAATGCTCCCTCCCTACCTGGATGAAAGCAGTTATATTCTCCACCGTGGGAAAGGCTCATGTTAGGTTGAACTGCTACTTATTGGTTTGGGGAACTTACAGCAGAGGAGTTCAATAGGGGAATTTCTTGTTGAGCAGTAATATTTTGCTTCAATAACAAGCTATATCTAGAGGCAGTACTTCAAAAATTTCCTGGTTCTTGTTATGAGCTTTCAACACTGTCAAACCAGGACAAAACCTGCATGTTGTCATATACTTTTAAAACACACTCCATGACATTTCTGAAATACAACTACATACAACTACTGTTTGTTTGTGTGTTTGGGCTTTGACTTTTTGTCTGTGTTTGCTGAATATCCATTTGTACCCAGGGAAAGTGATATTTATTTGAAAGAAGCTTATTGCTGAAAGTCAAGGTAAACCTGTGTCATGGTTTAAACCCAGCAAGCAACTAATTCCTATGCAGCCACAAGCTGAGGGAGAGAATAGCAAAAGTAAAAGTGAGAAAACTCATTAGTTGAGATAAAGACAGTTTGATAGGTAAGGCAAAAGCCATGTTCAGAGGCAGAGTAAAACAAGGAATTCATTCATCAATTCCCAAGGGAGGTAGGTGTTCAGTCTTCTCCAGGAGAGCAGGGCTTCATCACATGTAATAGTGACTTGGGAAAACAAACATCTTCACTCTGAATGTCCCTCCTTCCTTCTTCTTCCCCCACCTATACATAAGAGCATGACTCAGCATGGTACAGAATATCCCTTTGGTCAGCGAGACCAACTATCCCACCTGTGCTTCCTCACAACTCCTTGTGCACCCCCAGGCTCCGTGCTGGTGGGGTGGGGTGAGAAACAAAAAAGGCCTTGTCACTGTCCAAGCACTGCTCAGCAATAGCTAAAACATCCCTGTGTTATCAACACTGTTCTTAGCACAAATCCAAAACATAGCTACTCTAAAGGAAATTATCTCAGTCAAAACCAGCACACTTGTCAGATGCTGAGAATTCAAAACAGAGAGGAAAGCAGTGGCTATTACTGGTATTTCCAGTGACACCATGTAATCTTTCTTCTGCAGAATTGGCTTATGTGGAAAAGATTTATTTAGTTATGTGTTAGAAAGTTCAAAGGCTAGTCTGTTTTCTATATTTATTTACCAACATTAGTTCTTGTTACTCTTTTCTATACAGAGGATGGAACATACCTGTTTCAAAATGCCTATATTAATTACATTTGCACAATAGCAAGAATTCTGTGAGAAGTACTAGCCACAAAGAAATCCCAAAAAAGCCAGGATATCCTTAAAAATATTTATCACCAGAAAAAACAGGACAGCATATAACTTGCTCTAATAAACTTGTTCAAATGTTCTGAAGACATTTCCATTATAAATATAACTGCTATAAATGGGTTTCATTATATTCCTCGCTGTGCATGAAGCAATTTTCTACTCTAATTTTTCAGTGCATCAAATGCCTAACTTTGCAGATTATATTTTTATATTTATGTGATCGGGCAAAATTTGCACTACTTTGAAAGAGCATCTTTTTGAAAAGTTGTCGAACTAAAGAGTCTTGTCAGATTTTTGTGCAACTTTGAGGGCACAATCAGTCACTACACACTGAGGAAAGCTGAAGTACCTAAGCACAGGAATTTAACAACTTCCTTAAACTGATTTTAAGATACAGTTGATAACAACACCTGTTTGCCTTCTCCAAATCTCAGACCCAAGCATCAGCTATGATAACTCTAGTTCTTAATTGTCTAACTGATGAAAAGGTTAGCTGAGTCCAGGACAGTTGCTCTGGAGGAAAGAACACCAACGTTGCTTACCTTAATTTCTGAGCTGACAAGAAAGCACTGGAATTTCAGGAGATGCCTGGGGTATTACAAGTGAAAATAAGCCCCACCCATCACAGCAGTGAAACCCATTAATGAAAATTTTATATTATAGCTTTTCACTGTACTGAAAATCTTCTGTAAACATTATGGGGTAGGCTGATGAGTTATCAAGGGAGAAATGTTGTAAAACTCACATCATCTCTCCAAACTCCTGTCTGCTGGGAAGCTTTTCAAAATTATGACAAATAGCCACTCTGCACAGAAAACCAGTCTGAGCCAGTATCCCACACCCAGGTTTGTGATGAGGTAAAACAAGATAGAAAAAAGATCGCCTTCATAAAATTAAGGAGCTCTCTTTTACCCACCAAAAGCCTACATTCCTGCTGAATCCTGTGGGTACAAAATGGTGCTGGCTGACTTGGCCATCAGCCTTGTGGGGTTTCAACCCTACTGAGAAGCAGTACAATACAGCTGGAAAAATCTACCAATGTGTAAGACAAGAGCTTTTTATCAAATCTCTTTATGTAGGTACCACAAAATCAATCCCTTGGAATATTTCCTCTCAGTAAAGCAATGCTTGCTCCTGCTTCTACCTGATGGAAAATTGAAGAAGGCTGTGTTTCAATAAATATAATTACCCTCCCCATGCCATGAGCACCCACTTCATCAGGCAATTTAAATGCACGGGACAGCCTCCTATGTAGCAGGTGGTATGCTGCCATCCCATGCTCAGAGGTTTTAAAACAAGGTAGAGATCCAAAGTCAAGGAAAAAAAAAACCTGGAGCATTGTGAGAGGTCATACTATACTGGCACTGAGAAATTAGTATCATCATGTTCTCACGGGAGAGAACTTTTCATCACTTTTAATGCAAAGGAAACATTTTCTGCTCCCTGTTTTTTAACCTTACGCTGAATACACAAGCTCACTTTTCAATTAAAATGTTTCACTTATTTCTGCTCACTGCTTAGAAATAAAAGCAACGTGTTATATCGATTTAAAGGGGAAAAAACCCAAAGCTTGACAAGCACAGGACTAATCAAAATTAGTTCATTAGGCTCCATTCAAATTATGTTTCTTGCTATGCAAGGAAACCAAAGTGGTTTAAGGATTTTGAAATAAAATTGGTCATTGTTTGCTTTCTTTTTCCCTTTCCTTCTGATACATTTTTGCTTTGATAGTTTGGGAACACAGTGCTGATTGAAAACCATTCAAAGAACTCAGTACTACTCTATAGTCCGCAAAGCTCAGACAGACATTTAAACAAAGTAAAATGGAGCACATACAGTTGGGAAAAAGCTGTTATTCATTGCAGCAGGGATTTCGAATACTACATGATCATCCATCTCCAAAATCCTCATTATCTGCCTGAAGTATCTGTCAAAGCATGTTTTCTCTATACAACTTACTAGGAAATCATAGAAATCAGATATTGTTGTTGAAAAATACTTAGTGTAAGAGAAAGGAGAAATTATCGATTAAGGGCATCATTAAGGGGTAAAAAAACAATTAAAAAAGAAAATTACTAAGTAGCTGGAGATTATTGTTTAGGAGTTACAGCAAAATGCAGAGTAGAACACCAAAGCTCAAAGGTATAACCAAGGTGATGGTGATAGCAACAAAGTGATGTACACAAAAAATATGAAGCGCTCAGTGTTTGGTAAGGGACCAAAAGAGGAGAGATACTGTTTAGAAGAACATATCAAAGTGTGTTTCATAAAAAGCATCATGGGTTTTTAGAATTAAAGACTATTGACTCTTCCCAGAGGCTAAAAGACTGAGAGTTGTTTCCCTGCAGTGTAGGCCCACACCTAGGTTTGGAACACATAAGAGACTTTCAAAGGTGAAATTCGAAGCAGCAGTATTAAAAACAGAAACGCTCCTATTTTTTAAAAGCTGTGTGCACCCATCATAGTGCTGTGCATCTCACTTCTGTATATACCAACCCAACATGCAAGGGCAGCGTGTCTGTGCATAATAAGGGATCAGGGAGGGAACAGAGACAAAACGTCTGTGATTCCTTCCCAGCTCTGGAAGCACAAACATATTCACTCTGTTGCACAGGATCAGAAGTACCAAACCTGACTATCCTTACTCTGAAAGCATCCTGGAATTTAAAAAAAAGGAAGAAATAAAAAAAAACCCCCCTGTATATAGAAGGAAATCTTTTTTTAATTATTCCAGTTTTCATTATTTCCAGTTGCTGCAACTAACCCAAGCAAATGCAATTTAGAGACATTTCCCCCTTTAACACATTGTTTAATGTTAATTTGCTATCCTAATCACTATATGGTGTTAATGGACACACCATCTAGTGTGTTTTATGGTACATTTAAACTAGACATCCAGAGAAATAGCCATCGGAGTACTTATCTCTTAACATCTATTGTAAAAACAGACTTAATAAAATGAGAACAAATAACAGTGCTGGCAATTACCCTTATCATGCGTATTCTGGCAAGAAAGGTCAGAAGGTTGTTGGTCTGTATATATATGAACTGATTTTCTCTAATACAGTTTCTCACCTGATTTCCCATAGGTTTTTAGAGGCTTTTTGTTTGAGGGGAAAGGGGGAGGGAAAGTTGGGTTAAGGTACAATACACTAGACAATAATCATGTAACAAATATGAGAATGTGGTCCCCCTACCAGGTAGTCGTTTATGTTAACAAACAGAGAAATAACCTGTCAGAGTCTAGAAAGATAAAAGGTTCAGTAATTTCACAGATTTTATAGATATGCAAGATGTAGTCAGAGAAGTCACAAGCTGAGCTTTACTATCACACCAAACTTCAACTATGAATCTAATATTATTTTTTGTTATAGATCTATTCCAGGGAACACAATTTTATTGTTTCAGGGTTTTTTTCCAGATGAGTTCAGAGCAGAGCTAATATATGTTGTATGCAGCTCCAAGGATTCCAAAGCTCAATAACTTCAGAAGTATAATCAGATAAGAATGGAAGTAGTAAATACACAGAAATAGTTTAAATCGGTACACATGTAATTCTCCTTTTCTCAGTTTAGACCCAGGTTTAGGGAACTGCTATGAAGGTGATTAAGAGGGCTTTAAAATAAAGTTGTTGGGGAAGAGAAATCTTAATTCATCCTGCTGATATCAGTTTGATGCTGGTGTCAGCAGTAGATACCCAGAGCCTGAAAAGTGATTGCAGGTCAGCAGAACACCCGAAGAGCAGTACAAAGAAATTCAAGCCATTTCAACCAGTAAGTTGCTTCATTAGGAGGCCCCTTAAATGCCTCTGTGTAAATGGATGTAGCATGAGAATTACAGGAGTTAAAGATGTGCGCAGGTCTGCAGGTCTATTATCTTATTGGCTTCAAAGAGATTTGGTGGAATGGCTCTTGTAAATGGAGAGTGGGAATGGAAGGATATAGGCTCTTTAGGAAGGATGGGAAAGGGACATGAGGAGCGGCCATCATCCTCTTTGTCAATGACCAGCTGACATACCTGGAACTTTGTCTGAGACTGGATGAGGAGACAATTGGTAGCTTTTGAGTCAGGATTAAAGGAAGAGCAAGGACAGGTGATGTAATAGTGAGGGTCTCCTACAGGCTGCCTGACTAGGAAGACCAAGCAGATGAGGTCCTCTATAGACAGATAAAAGCAGTCTCACATTCACAAACCCTGGTCCTCATGGGGGATTTCAACCACACTGACATCTGTAGAAAGGACAACAAAGTCAGACATAAGTAATCCAGGAGGTTTCTGGATTGCCTTGATAATAACTTCTTTCTCCACATGATAGATGATCCACAAGGAGTGGTGCTATGCTGGATCTTGTTCTCACTAACAGGGAGGGTCTGGAGGGGAATGTGAGGCTCAAGTGCAGCCTAGGTTGCAGTGACTATGAAATGGTGGAGTTTGGGATCCTTAAGGCAAAAAGATGAGCACATAGAAAGATCACTACCCTGGATTTCAGGAGAGAAGACTTTGGCCTCTGACAAGATTAAGTCTACTGAAGGACATCAAGGGAACAAGAAAAGCTTATAAAGGTGCATCGCTGATGAAAGTAAGACAAGAGAAGATGTGGGCCCTCTCCAGAAGGAAACAGGAACCTGAAGTTACACAAGGCTTTAAACTGTAAGAGAGCAGGTTTAGATTAGATATTAAGAAGAAATTATTTACTGAGAATGGCAAAACTCTGGAACAGATTGCCCAGAGCATTTATGCATGTCCCATCCTTGAAAGTGTTCAAGGCCAGGCTGGATGGGAGTTGGAGCAATTTGGTCTAGGGGATGATGTCTCTGCCCATGGCAGGGAGCTAGGAATGAGATGATCTTTAAGATCCTTTCTTAGCCAAGCCATTCTATGGTTTTAAGTACTTTTCCTAAAAACTAAAAAAATCGTGTTTTTTTCCACGATGACTGTGAGGAAATGAATCTAGATAAATTTAAGGATGAATATAATGTAGAACAAGTTTGCAAGATCCAAGACTATTTCCCTTACACATGCACTCTAGTTCTGGAGTAAGAATGCCCTTCTCCTGTTTGACATTAATCTGGCATCTGTGTGGAGAATTACTCCAGAACAGCCATCACAGTTAATTTCCCCTGGCAGACATGCCCGAAAAAAAATAATTTTTTTCTTACGAATTGCATGTGAAGAGATAAAGAACAGATGCTTTCCCCATATATTATATCTTAAAAAACTTGAGCTGTCCTCCTAATTCAAGTTTATTTCTCTCTAGAATCCATCTAGAGTACAAATACTTGTCTACGTTCATGTTCATATTTCCTTACCTATTTTAAGCAATACTATTCATATCACAATGCATCAGCGTATTACATGGCCTAAGAAATATCTTATGGTTTTAGGAAAATGGAAACCAGTTCTTAAATATTCCAGCAGACTGAATCACAGGTACACAAGTCTTAATTGCAAATTGGACTAATATGTTGGCAAAATAAATAAATACAAGCAAAGAAACAAAAAAACAACTACAATGAACCAACAAAATCTAAATTCCTTCTCAGGCGAGCTTTGTTCAGCATCTACAGTACTTTGTATCTAAAACAGTCTGGAATTCCACTAATGGATTTTTGAAACTTATAATCTATTTTAATATGCCTTTATATAAACCAAGAAAAACCAGACTGACACTACACAGTAGCCTTATTCAGTGGATGTTCATGTTTCTTGACAATTTTTTTTTCCTTGATTTCATAGAAAAGAGGCAAAGGAATTAGATTAAATTTGGGGAGTATTCTCGTTGTTGCGAGGAAATATCCTGGAGGATGAATGAGCTATTAACATTCTCTCCTCAAGCAAGAACTGTCCCAGGAGATACATGAGAAACAAGAAATAACAACAAAGACTGAAAAACAAATTGATGAAACTAGAGATGGCAACAGACCTGCAAAGAGCTTTTCACTGTCACAGTTACTGTTTGAATTGTTTAGATTTGCAAATAGATGGAGAAATCCAGTCATTTCTTTAAAAATCTTTGTGAAGAATAGATATATTTTAAAATAAATACCAATGCTTATATTTAATCTGCAAAATCATACCAAATGTAATATTAAGGAGTGTTGAGGGGACAAACAATGGCAGAATTTGAAATATTGCTTTTAATACTTCAGCTAGAATTCATTGTCTCAGTGCTCACAAGTCTGGTTTCCAATGTTTTAGATAGGGTTAAACTGCAAATCACTGAAACATGTTAATGAGCTTCTCCTCTAACCTCGTTAGCTTCAATCCATGTATCAATACTATTAGCTTGGTTTATTAATCTTGCATCAGTCCTATTTACAGCAGAGAAAAGTCTAATTCATTACAGAGAGGATCAGTGACATTAAAGATCATTATACACACAGGTGTATTTAAACATACACACCATTATAGCAAATTTGGGAAATGAAAGAACTTGGAACTACTGAAGCTTTTAGCAGATATAAAAATGCAAGCATTTAATGAAAAATATTTAAAACCAAGCAATGATTAAACCATATTGGGATTTGTCCTTGGTGAAACCTGCTGCTGCAAGCATCCTGCTATAATTCTTGCTTTCTTTCTCTCCTCACTGCAGGCTGCTGTCAACGTGCAGGTTCAAGTCATAAGCTTCAACATCATTAGGAATATTTCCCTTCTCACAAAGGACATCCTCATGTAAGAAATCTTCTCAATATTCCAAAATATTACAGAGAAACAATAATTATAGCTAATTACTCATTCCCAGTACACTTCTTTGTGGTCTACAATTTCAAAAGAGTGAATTGAAGACAGGTGCATAAAATAGTCTTAATGAGAACATCAGAAAATAGTTGTTTTAGCTGTAAATGAGTACCTTTACATGCTGTATTTTATTTTTAGAAGGGAATGTGTTACTTTTAAAAGATATAAAATTAGTAGGGCTAGAAACAGAGTTCTTTCATTTCACCTCAAAAAAGACGTAACATACTGCCAGTGGTACTGAAAGCTTGCTAATAACATAATATTAATATTCACCAATACCTGATGGGGTAAAGTAATATTGCTTGGCATTAGCTGTAACAAGCAGCAAGTCCCATTTTCTCTCTTAAAGAATTTAATTCATCTTCTATGTTTAGTGCTTGCTGCTATGGCACAAACGACATTGTTTCTCCTACTATGATTATTTTTCCCTCCCTTAACAAGAAACTTTTCTTTGTTCTGTCTTTTCTTTTGACCGTATCTTTTAAGCAGGCACACTACTCTCTTCTGCATTTTCCTTCTAAGAAAATCCTTCATTCAGTATTAAGTTTCTGCCTTTCACTGGCTCAAACAGGGGTGCCTTTCTTTCCTGACATCTAATTTCTCTTCCTGTTCCACGCCCTCTATGAAAACTGTCCTTTTTCTCAAGGCTCCCACCTACAGGCTCTTCCCTTTGACCTAGCAAGGGACAAACCCTTCAGACCACATGCCCATGTCTTCCTCTCCTCCTTGGCATCAAGCATAAAGCATTGATGTAGAGAGAAGTGATTCCCCTCTGTTTCCTGGCTCTGTTATGCCTCATTTTGCAGGGAGTTTCTATCAGCTAGATGCTAGATCAGACAACATGAAACAAGAGACAGCAGCTGAAAGCAAAAAAGCTTTAACCTGTGTAGGGAGGCTTGCCTGCTAGCTGCAGATAATCCTCCTTATTTTCCTCATTCTCCTGTTTGAGCACTTCTGCAAGCTCAGGTCAGATCTGCAGATGCAAAAACCTAACCTTTGTCATTGAGCAAAGGCCTGAGACAAAAGCATTCTCTTTGCCTTCTGAGGGTAAAAATGTATTTTGATCACAGTTAATCTGAGCCAGACGCAAAAACACTTCCCAAAAGATAGAAAAATTCAATTTTATCACCAGTACTGAAATTCTCTTAACTTTTTTATTTTTGCTTATGTAGCTACTAATAACATAGATTAACTTTCTTTCCCTTTGGGGAAGGTGCTAAGATTTCCTGAAATCATAGTGAAATCATTGCATAGCTGAGTTTCTACTTAGTTTGCTGGAGGTCCAAAGGCTATCCCCCACTCTAAGGCAAGGACAAAGGATCCTAAGATGAAGTAGTGCCTGAAATTCCCTGGCTTATGTACAGGCATTGGCCTGAGAGATCAGAACAACCCTATCTGGTCATCAGGTTTATGAACATATGCAATAGCCCTTGAATAAAAAAAAGCAATGAATTACCAGGAAGATTACGATGGCTGCAAGCTGGTTTAGTACCTCCAGATGTGGCCACACACTCCTGGTTACTTGATGTGGATACAAGGCTTCTTCATTAATGCTGATGATGGATTGTCATTAAAGCTTCCTCTCTCTTGTGCAAATGTATATGGGTATATGTACTACTTACTTGCCTAAGCTAGATTCTGTCTTAGAACAGAAAGCACTTGAGGTTTAGTTTTATTACAATGCTCTGTTCTGACTATCTAGAATCATATCATACCTCTGAACTTCATTAGGTAACCAGTTAGATTTAGGATGCCCTTTTCTCAATTCGTATTGCTTATTCAACAATTTTATCCCTCAGCATAAGGAGCAATGAATAATGTCTTCATAACCATAGGTAACATTTCTTAAATCTTTATACATAATTGAAATTTCTATCTCTTTAAAACTGTATTCTGTCTGGATATAAAATTGTTCCTAGCTTTTAAAGAGTATATCTTCAATATTCAATATTAGACGGAGTCTTGTTGCTAGCTTTGTCTTGTATATACTTAGGTTTAAGTAGTATCTTTCTAATTGCTCTCTTCATTTCACTTAACTGTGGTTGAAAAAAAATTATGTGTCATAATTTGGAAAATAATTTCCTATCCTCATTTCTTACGGCTAGTCTCTCGTGGCTTACAGATTACTGGTTGACCGATAGTTTGAATGTGTTAAAAATTCTCAGTGTTAAAAATAAGGAAGACAGAAAGAAATATTTTGTTCCCAGCTGCTTCCTAGATTAATCTGGAAAAAAAGAAGAGCAATGTCAATATGTTTTACAGTAGTTGATGAGTATATCCTAAAGGATAAACAGCACTATGTAGGTACAAGTACTGATAACATTTTATCAATATTCTCTTACCTCTTATACTATATTGCTGTACTGGACCTCTAATATACTCCTTGACATAATATCTCATTACTAAACACATACTCTCTCTAAATTTCCCTCGCAAAAGCGAGCCAAATCCAAACTTTTCTGAACAACTTTTCAGGATGCATTTTTCAGATGTCACAGTCACTGGCTCCTGGTTTCTTCTATCAGCTGTCACAGATTAGCTGGAAATGTGTCCTGTCCTGAAGGTTTCTGCACATGTGGAAAAGGATAACAAAGTCTGAAGCATAGGGATTGTCCCAGCATGCTTTAGAGGACCCCTTTATGCAGATGTAATATTCAGGAGGGCGTATCAGGATCTCAGCCCAAATGGCATTGGGTTTGTGCAGTGTGTCCTCAGCTGCCCTGAGAGCATCAGAAAATAGTGTAGCAAGCAATACTAAGTCGTGAAGTGTAGCAAGCCAGCTCTCGGTTTATGTGCACGCAGCTGAGGTGCAGAAAGTCAGATTATTGGAACATTATCTTTCATGGCATCATGTCTTATGGTTTATGGTTTACTGTGCTAAGGAGATTCTTATTTTTCTGGATTTGGTACACATGGGACCGTGAGGAGAGAGTGTTTCCTACATGGAAGGATAAAGGTTACCAGTATCATAAAAATTAACACTAAATTCTGGACAATGCTCTTATCTGTCCTTTTGTATGTTGTGGCCTATTAAACATCACTCCACAGTAGTCTGTAAAAAGCTCATAGACTCTGGCTGAAAGCCATTTTGGGGATCACAGAGGAAAGTTGATGAAGTCTCCCAGCTACCCAGGACTGGAAAGAACAGGGATGCATTCAGAGAAAAGCCCTGATAGTCATGTCCGAGCCAAGATCCAGGATGTAAAGGAAGGTTCTCATGCTGCTCCAGCCTCCCTAAAATACTCCTTCCTGGGCTTGACCTGGCCGTCACAGCCACCCAGATGCTGGCCAGATGTCCAAAGGGAGGCTGTGACCCCTGCAAACCAGCAGCCCTTCCTGTCCTGCTTCCAGTGTGACAGGTTGAGTAATGATCCATGCTTCACTGCCAAGGCATGCCAGAAACCAAAGACCAAAATTATTTAAAGAAATCAAATGTAGCCCGAGAGGAAAATTTCCTTATTTACCTTTCAGGTGAACATCTGAACCCAAGTTTTTCAAAATTATTTCTGCCTGCATATGAAGGTCTAAGTGCTGGTACCCTAAGGGAAGGAGGAAGCAGGGGGTCATGCATCCACAGATCGTGAGGCCAGGAATAAATACTCGAGCCCACCTCTGTTCCTTCATAAAAAAAGTAAAGCCAGGCATTTTAAAAATTTAGTATTTTATCAGATGATCAATTTTAAACAGCAGTTTGAGCTTGAAGTAGTCATGTACTGGAAAAAAGGGAATTAATTTCTTTCTTTTCCCAGTGCCACTCAAGAGTTGTTTCAAATAGGATTATTTTGTCATTCAAGTTTCAAGGTTAAGATTTGCTCCTATTTATGACTCTAAAATCTTTCAAACCAGTACACTATCAGAGTAATTCCAGAAAGATAATGAAAAAACTGAACAGAACTGAGAATCCTGAGTGCCACGAGGAATGGAATATATTAACTTTCACCTCTAAATGCTTTTCTTGGTTGCTTATATATTGAAATATAATTATAATTTTTTAAAAATCCTTGAAGCATCTATGTGATTGCGTGTTGGTCTTCTTTTGAGAAACAAAAATTACTCTGTGAGGGTTTGCAGCACAACAAAGGCCCAGTAAACAGTGATGAATGGCTCTTCCTTCTCACTAGGGGAGCAGCTTTGGAGTGCCCACATGCTAATCCTGCCCTTACCTGGCTGAAAGATAAATCGCAGGGTGAAATTCTCTGACTTTCAACCCCTCCTCTGGCTGAATGAGTCAATTCTGTTCCATGTGAGTTGTTAAAGCATTTTGATCTCCTCTTTCATTTTTGCCTTTGAAGAGGGAGTAAATTGCAACAATCCATGCCTATTATTAAGACCTGAAGAGAAAATGTTTAAATTAAAGATTGTACAAACATTCAAGCAATAGTGTAATAAGCTCCATTTGGGAGGCAATGTAGCAAGTTCTGTATTTTTTGTTTGGTTCATTACTTAAAACTAAATTACAATAGCTGGTTTTATTGCTGCCATCTCACATTGCTGGGATTTTCACAGTTGGTGTTGAAATCTAGCATGATTTCAATTTTTTTTCCCCTTGACATTTTACTCTAGTAGTTTAATATTGATCAGTAGATACATATTGTCATCTCTGCTTTCCACAAGATGTAACAAAGCAAGAAAAAGTAAAAAGAAAAAAAACAAACAACAAAACTGTGTGGAGACATCCCCCTGGCTTTATTCCACTTGTTACCTTGAATGAATTACTTAATGATGGGAGGGAAACCTTAGCGTGATAATTAAACAGACCAAAATCTAGAGAACTGCGCTTATTATTTCTGAAAAGGACTGTAAAAGGAAGTGCCATCTTCCAAAGCTGCTATTTTGAAATATGTTAGAAACGGAGTAAAGGACCAATTTTATCACCTACTCATTTTTCTGTCTATATATTTCTGTCTGTCTGTTTACTTCCCAGAAGCTCATTCCATTTCAGTCCTTAGAAAGAAAATAACATTTTTCCCTTAGAAGTGTTTTTTGCATCAAACACTTGTCACAGCCTCAAACATTTAAACAGAGACTCTGTCAGAGATGCAGTTTTACTTTGGCTCAGGTTATGAAATGGAACGCCACGAACAGCTGCCTGGAATAGCCTCTCTTTCATCCAAGATTCTGCAGGTGACCCAAGGACAGTTTGAGCCTTTAATAAATGTTATATAGATGGAAAAGTGAAACTTCAGCACAAGCCAAACTAGCCAGGGGACTGGGGTAAAAGAAAATATTTCAGGATCTCTTTATTGCCTTCTTGTTGGCTGGCTCCATAGGTAAGACATGAAGTATGACTCATGAAGTTTGGATGCAGAACTTGGCAGGAAAACCAGGGTATGGATGGTGCTGGGAGGTGTGGACTGGGTGCCCCAAAATAACACCCATTTAATGTGAATTTCTTAGCAGGAAGGACATCGCTTTTTTGGAGTGGGTTTTTCAGAAGTAAGAATTCCTGAAACCTTGCAAATTTGAGCAAATATTCTAGAAGGTTTGTGGAGTCCCCCTATAATGGGTTTAAAGTTAGGGTGTCCTGTTTCTTGGGGGAAGGGAGGAGGGAAACGTTAAAACCATTTTCTTTTGTGTTTCCCTGGTTCTCAGGAGCACAAAGCAGAGGAAGATGGGCAAAGACAGTCCCGGCTTCGGTTAGCGGAGCCAACATGCACTCATCGTCGGCTGTGTGGGGGCCAGGGGATGTGGCAGGCTGGTGTGGAGCCCCCATGACGCTGTCACAGTGGGACCCCATCCACAGGTGCCTTCCATCGCCGCCTCTCAGTCTGTCGCAGCGGGACCCCCTCCGCCGACGCTGCGCGAAGCCAACCTCATGCCTATGGTGCAGTGGGGCGAAGCAAAATGGCCTGTCCACGACGGCACAGGGGTTCTCCTCCCCGTGCTGAGCAGGAGCAGGCTGTCCTGGCCTTGCGCAGCAGAGCGAAGCAAAGCAGCCGGGGGAGTCCCACTCCGGAGGAGCAAAGGGGGGCGAGGCGGCCGGTTCCCCCTCCCATCCTTGCGCTGCCGTGGAGGCAGAGAGGCGAGGGGACATTCCGTGATTGCCAGCGCTGGCGGGGCGGCAGCCACTACTGCAGGGCTTCCACTCCATAGAGCGGGGGTGCTGCAGGCTACTGGCGCCCGGATCTCATCGCAGGCGGCTGCACAGGGGCGGCCCGAGAACCTGGCCACGTGGGCGATTTTGGTGGGCGCTGAAATCTCATTGAGGGGCGGCGCCTCATGCCACCGCCCCATGGGAAGGTGACACGCCCAGGAATGCTGCCCCGGTTCACACGAGAGCAGAGAGCTCATAAAAGCCATGAAACCCAGCAGCTAGCCCCTTTTCCAGCCTCACTGCTGCTGAGGGCGGGTCGACTGCGGCTCCTTCTGGTCCCTCTCGGTTCTCCTCACCACACAGCACCATCAGAGCTCGAACAGTGGCAGTAGGAGACCACCCAGGGGCAACGCAAGTGGTATCTGTCCCCTTGGGTTTCCCTGGGGGGCTGCTTTTCACTGTTCTGTCTTTCAGAGGCTCTGAAAACTGGGAAATACCATCTCGGAGGCATCTTTTCCCTTCCTTCCCCTGCTCCTCAGCCCACCAGCCTAGCTTGGAGGAGCAGTTTGTTATTTGGGTTATTTTCATTTTATTGCAAAATATTGTCAGGTTGGTTGTCTGTATTTGGTGAATGTTTCAGTGGGGTCCTATAGCTTATAGAGCCCCAGATAAACAAAACAGTTAGCTGTTGTTTCGCCATTACGTCTCTCATCCTTATTACGTCCCCTAGCGTCCAAACCAGGACACCCTCTTACCATTTTTATCTCCTTGTTGAAACTTCACTGCTGGCAGTCCTTCTGAAAGAGAATAGATCTTTTTGGTTTTCCAAAACTTTCATTCAAATATCACACTACCAAAATTTCTCAGAACATGTTCCTTTCCTGAAGCCTTCAGTGGAAAGCATCCTTGAAAGTACTGTTTGATGTGGTACAAGCGATCATGTTTTAGGAACTACTAGAGCAAGTGATTTTAGACAAAGAGAGAATGAACGAACAAAGGCTATAACTAAGAATTTGTTCTAGCTAAAAGGCAGGCAGACAGGCCAAGAGAGAGACTTGGTGCTTCTCTGCCCTAGGAACAAAAAAAGTAATTTCTCACAGGACTTCTCTGGACTGGAAATCACTTAAAAATTGCAAAATGCCTTGGCACAGCCCCAGAACAGAACAATTCTTGCTGCAAGGAGCTGTCAACTTGCTTTGTGAAGAACTTGACATCTAAAATATAAACACCTAGAAGAACAAGCTGGGAGTGCAACCAAAACCACAAACTCATTCTTGCAAATTTCAGATGAGGTCTACAGAAATACTAAACCAGAAGGATTAAATAAGTAAGTTACTTCACTTTCTTACATTCTCCCCCTCTGTTTCTCTCTGGGTTTCAACCATCCTGAGCTTTAGAAAGGCCAGCTTTTTTCATCTCTAAAACCATCTGTGTGGCTTTTCTCAGTGGTATCCTTTCACTTACATCCTGTGTCATTGGTTTGTCTGTCTCTTCTGATGTTGATAATGTCAGCAGGTTCTCTTGAATCAAGTTGCCTGTGAGCATACTTTGACAGAGATGTGGGGGAAGGACAGGCAATGCAAAGCAAACACTGAGCTGATTTATATAGCCACGTGCAAATAGACTTAGTTCTTAGTTCCATTTTTTTTAGCAGCAAAGTTTTTAAACCACAGAAAATTTTGCAACAATGGGTGACATCTCCCCAGATGCTTCCCTTCTGCCCTGCAGCAGGCTCCTCAGAGAGAACCTCAAAGCACTGTAGAAGTCTGGCTATTGTAATACCATTGGTTTTATGTGACTGTTTGATAAATCAGTCTTCATGATGCTCTCACAAGCTTCATAGGCTTTCACAAGCTTCATAGGAAAAAGGCCCTTTAGCTAACCACCTGAGACAGGGGATGCTCTTAAAATTAGGATGGTTGGTTTTGCTTTTGTTTCTGAATAACAAACTAACTATTTAGTTGTCATGGAACCCTGACATTTAAATAATACTTCTCGAGTTGCCTCTCTCTGTGTCAAGTATTTCTTTTCGCAGACACTAGGTGCCCCAAAGCCTAAGATGACTAAAATTCCTTTATTTCCCCCACTATTCCAGAAATCCACACTAGCACTTTTCCTTGAAAATGGTGCATTTTGCTGTTTATGTCTCTCTGATGCAGAAACTGTGCTGGTTGTATGAGGAGTGGTTAATTCCACAGTTAACTTGTCTCACTCTTTCTGCCACGGCAGAGGAGTAGGCTTCAAGATCAAGCAGCCAGGGAATAGGGTGGTGAAGTAACTATCAGCTCTAAAAATATATTCTGTTTTATTCTGTTCTGTTCACACCATGCCATTTCTATGCCATCCAGTCTGTGTCATCAGCCCAATGACTTAAGTCTTCCCAATTGATCTCCCTTTAGCCCTTGGCAAAATGAGCAAGTCAGACAAATGCAGTTGGTCCAGCAACTATGTTGGGGCTGGGCAGCCTCCTCCAGAGAGGCAACAAAATGGGAATAATGAAGCTGTCCAGAAGAATTGCTGTGCATCTTCAGCACTGATAATCCCATTTTCAAAGGACAACAGAGAACAAGATCCCTTCGGATTCTTTCATCCCGACACTGGGAGGTCTGTGCACCTCTGCAGCAGGACTGGGCTGCCTAAGGCACCGGCTACAGACAGGCAGCAGACGGCAGGCATCCTGCCCAGTGCCAAGCCTACAGGCAGCCCCTCCCTTCTGTCCCTGTAGCACCAGCAGCTAGGACAGATGTTAATTGCTGGATACGGATGTTTCTCTAAGCCCATCTCCTTGCTGCTCCTGGCAGGTATGGAGTGTCATACTGTGTCTCAGCCTGTATTTTCCCTGCCAAGAAAAAGACCTTTCTTCTAGGAACTAATAAACTAACTGCCTTCCATGTCTTCAGCTGGCAGATGAATACATAGACAGAAAAAGAGAGGTTTGACAAGTGTTTTCTTCATCTTGGGTATTTGCCAGTGTCCTATAACATTCTTGCCGACTGTAAGGAGTCTAGGGCTGGTGGGATAGGCAGAAGAACTCCTCAATCTCCCTCTGCTACATCTCTCTTCCCATTTTTCCCCAAGACTTATAATAGACCCCAGAAACTCCTTCTACCTCATTGGCTAGGAAATATTATTATTATTCTCATGTGAATGACCTACCACGAGGTCTTCAAATTCAGCTACCCGGGGAAGTCCAGATTGGCTTTCAACAGCAGGAACTCATAAAGGGTTTTCTGCGTCCCCTTTTGCAATGGCGGAACCTGGGAAGTGTGTCAGGAACTCACACTTCCTAAAATACAGTGCTCTTCTCTGTCCTCAGCAATCCATATGCTTTACAACTTGCTTTGTAAGTCTCATCAAAACAGGACAGTTCAAAGTTGCAATTATTGCACAAAGGAGCTGATGCTCTGTTTTGACAGTATTCCATGTGAACAAGCCTTCTTTGTCAGATCAAGGGATAAAATGGAGGCCTTGAGATCTTGCTGTTCTGGCATAGAGTCCTTATCATCCTCCGCTGTCAGAAGTCCATGACCTTTTCCCTTGCTTCCCATTCACCCCCAACAGTCCAGGCTTTTGCAATGAAAAGATCCAGCTCTCCTACACAGACTTCAGAATTTCAACCCTCAAAGTTGCCTCCACTCTGTGTCTTCAAACACCTTTCTGATCTTTCCTGACAACACCATTGTTACGAGCCTCCAATTGTGTAGTTATCAGCCATGTCCTTAATTGGAATGTGCTGGTTTAAATCCAGCTCCTATTTGTATGCCTGTCATTGTACTTCCACAACTAACTGTGAACACAAATACTGTTGCTCAGCAGTTAACAAAACTGATTGCACCAGCACAGATTCTTTTTAAAATTAATTAGAAATCAGGATCATTAATGTTTTGCATATTTTTGCACAGCCTGGAAAACTTCTGCTAGCACAATGCTGTGCTGGGCAAAACAAATCTCATGCAACATCTTCTGTAACTTTGCTGACTGGTCCTTGCCTCCCCCTGCAAAACTGTCCTTCTATCTCTGATGTCCCTCAACAAGCAGAGCAGATGAGATATATTTGTGAGTTCAGAAGGGAGGGAGATGGAGCATTTTCCTGCAAAAGGCAGATATTTGCAGTTGGTTCTTTACAATTATTCCAGTAATAATTCATCTAGTCAAAAAAGAAAGATGGAAAATACTAGTGCAGAAAAGCAGAACTCTCTGGACTGCCCATGTGTAGATAAGCAGCAAAACTTGTCCTTGTTTAATCAGTGCAAACTCATCGTATTACTGATTGTGGGATGCAGACTCTCCTCTGCTAGCAGAGTCCAAACTTACAGCACTTGCTTCCCCAAATAGTATTTTATCTGCTAACTTGGAATCGCTCCCATTTGAAAGAATTTTTCTAGCTTAATGTGACATCACTTGCTACTCTCACAATGCTGATAAATCCAGTTAATTTGCTTCTTATGTGGAACAGGATGGAGGCAGATGGACAATGAGATCTAAGGAAGTAGTGTAGTAGTGTGTGGTTTACCAAAAAACATGTAATATTCTTTTGCATAATGATAATCTGAGAAACAAGATGGTTGTATGTGTCATAACAGAGGACAAATAACCTGTTCGTCATGCAAATTACCAGAAATCAAAAAAGGGAATGGAGAGACCTGCCTTGGGCACAGTTGACAGTACAGCGATCACATGAGAAGCATAGGACAGAGTTAAGCACAGGCCAGAGACCACGCCTGAAAATAGCTTTGATTCATCTTCTCATCATCTCCATTTTAAGCTTTACAGGAGCCAGAGGGCTTCAGCGGGGATGTCTCAGTGACACCCCAGCATGATACCCACTGCTTCAAGATCTCCCAAGTGCTCCAGCCCCTCACCACCATGTCCAGCCCAGTCACTTCACTCTGAGCAACTTCCGTCCATCACACTTTGGTCATTTCAGAAGCAGCACTAGCCACTTCACTGAACAAAACCTGACTCCTCAAGGTGAGATGGGTTCTCATAGGGGAGGCAGTGGCAGGCATTACACAAACACAGGTGCCAAAAGGAGTTGTCAGGACCTAAGTGCACTCAAAGTCCAAAGAGGATTTAAAGTCAGTGTCCACAACTGGAGTGCTGCTGACAGGTTTATCAGAAATTAAACTGTGTGAGGGGCAAAAATTATTACCATTCTTCAAAAATATGTGGCCTAAAAAACAATGATCACACTAGGAGGATAGGGGAAGGTGTGTAGAATCTAATCTTTCTACCTTGTGTTTGTAACCTCCATCTTCATCATCTTACTCACCATCTTCAGATCCAAGGGTCTAGTTTGCCTTTTAAAAACATAATTCCCTAATATAGGTACAGCTCAGTGAATACTTGAGATCCCCTATCAAAATTTAAAATCTCAGTGATGTCTAACAGTTGCTGTAACTTGTATATGTTCATCTGTAGGAGATAAAAACATACAAGTACTTAGTAGGGAGACACTAGAACTTGAGAGAATCTCAACAGTTCTTGGCATTGAAATCTCAGAGCTGGAATCCAAACTAAGTTTTTAAAATATTGAACAACTTTATTATTCTTCAATTTGTTTCACTACCGGGAAAATGCAAGTTCTTTCATGTAGAGTTACTGATAACAGAAGCTGGCTAGTGCCAAATGCCCTGCTGAATTCACAGTGGGGCTTGTGGAATGGAATTGTATAGCAACAAATGCCAACTGCTTAATGTCTCACAGAATTATAGATTTTGGAAGACTGTTTAATAAGAAGAAAAACAGTTAAAGTGGCTTCCACTTAATTTTACACATGTATAAAAAGCGCAGAACTGACACAGACAACATAACTCAGGAGGATTAAATTACTGTTTAACACTCCTTGTAAAGCTGAGCCCTTACTCTCATACATTGCATTACCCCCACTTATATTATAAAGATATAACTAATATAAGAAAATATCTGATAGGTCATTTATAAAAGGCCTAATGCCTTTTTTTCCGTAAGCAAATTTTAATTTTTTCTTCCATGTCTCAAGATTTTTCCTCCAAAGTTGTTAATGCATTTCAAAAACAACAGCAGTACGTTCCTTCTCTTTGTACTTCAGTCATTTGTATGATTCTGTGTTTACCATTTAAATTCAAGTAATCTGAATTAGGCCACAATATGAAGCTTTAAGCACTTCTGCATTGGTGAAACATGAGGAGGCTTTAGTATTTTCAGGATTCCATCCATCACTGAGGTGGGAGTCACCTTCGGCCGCAGTAGGTATGCTCAGCACGGTGCACAATTAATGCCATGGTGTTCTTCTGGATTTATTCAGCATTGCCTTCTGATGGGTTCTGCTCTCAGCTGCTAAAAACTTACACCAATTTTATACAAACTCCTGCAGTTTCCACCCGCTCACAATTAAAGCGAACTGTCTGCAAGATTAAGCTCTACAGAAAAGAACAAGGAAATAAACAACAGAGGGCATCCAGCATCCTGCTAATTACTACGCTTGTGCATGCATGCACAGTCTGTGTGTGGGTGTATATATGTGTGTGTGTATGCTTTTTTATTAGCAGCAAGGCCACTGCAAGAACTACTTAATAGGAAAGTCATCCAGGATTTCCATGCTTCATCTGCTAACATTTTTGCTAGACTTTATCCTGTTTGACTGAATTATTCTAGGCAGATTTTCCTGCAGACTTTGTGCTTAGAGAAGTATCCTCCTTCAGACTGTTCTTTTTTTTTTTCTAAGAACAAATTTAAGGAAAAAAAATACATATCCTAGCCTCATCTTCTTGAAAGGTTAACAGGTCATTTGCTATTCCTGTGCAAGTCAACCCAAATTTGCCCACATTACACACCTTCCTAAGATCACAATCCTGGTCCAAGCACAGAAAAGGAGTTATATTCCTCAAAGACCCTATGCTTTCAGGGCACGGTCCCCACTGGGCTGCCTCAGCATCACCGAGTAGCTGCTGTCCATGGCTGCTGCTGCTTGGCTGGAAACAGTGACCAGGGCTGGCAGCAGAGCCCCTGCCTGGCTCACTCTCAGTGGCACTGTGTTGAGACTGCACTCTTCAGCTACAGGCAAGGATGGAGAGTGGGAGACTGGCTGCCCACAGATCATTTGATGAGAAGGGGGTGAGCAGAGGAGTCTCTGTCTGTCTATGTTGTGTTTGTCTGGAAGAGTCTGGGAGGTGCTTGGGGTTCCAGTGCTTTACCTGTCAGCAAGTAGCTGTGATGGCCACTGCTGAGGCTTTGCTAGCACTGGTCCACATAAAGGCTGTTGCTAATGATACCAGCTTTCCACAAAGGTAATTAGCAGAGATCTTTGGTGGCTGAAATTAGTGAAACCTCTGAACTACAATATTCCTGCTTCTTTTTAATTCCACCTGAAAAATTAAGATAACACTGTCCCCCCATCTTAGAGAGGGAAAACAGAATTCAATGTTATTTGTGAGTCACTTGAAAACAATAGCAGTGCCTGCCACCTAAAAGCTGCTGATGAAACTAATAATTATGTATCCAGATCACAGCTTCAATAGAATGCAATACTGAGACATGGGGCCACGTGCTGAACTATGAAGATAAAACAGAATATTGAAAAGCTGCCCAGCAAGTGATCCTAATCCATCCCAGCCACCTGTGAGCAAAAAACATGTAGCTGTACAATTGAGCACTCATCATAATGCAAAACCAAAACAGAACTCAGTTAAACATGCACAGGCAAACTTAATTCTTGTATTTCCTAAATTATAAGGGCTTGATTTTGTAAACAACCATATCCTTTCAAAGTGTATTTTTGAAGAAGGCAAGGGAAGGGAAGGGAAGGGAAGGGAAGGGAAGGGAAGGGAAGTACTACTTGACCCACTAAAGTGAACAATACATCTAGTGATTGCCAGTGCTTTAAACAAAGTAAGGGATTAGCAAGAGTGCTTATTTGCATGCTTATTGTACTTCCAAAGCCAGATATATTACGTGCCTGGGCATATACTTATCAATCTGATTATCATAGCAATCTCAAAATCTTGATCACACACTAAATTGGTGCAACAGTCATGAACAATCATGAAAATGCATCCTTGGGTGCACAGCTGCTAATGCCAGTAATTTCAAAGTTTTTAATTTCCATATGCTGAAGACATTGAGGCAACAACTTTCAGCTGTTTATCCTTTGCAATCTGAAACTATTTGAGATAGTCGATCAATACATTGAGTTTGCAGCCCTCCTAAACTGGGGTGCTTGATTTAGCTACTTGGAAATTCAGTTTTGGGAGACATTCAACCCTTCTCTTTGTTTTGCTGCAGGGCAGCTTTAGCAGATTAGCCATCTGCATCAGAAAAAGGCCAGCTATTGTAGCTATGGAAGCAACAACACCACGAAGGGGAATAGTTTGAAGGAAGAGTCCAAGTGTGCCTGCAGGGGTCCTCAAATATGTAGCTCCGCTGACTGAAGATCAGCAATACATTTGCTGTTCATAATCACTGCCACAGTGGTTTTGCTGGGTTTCAGAAGTCACAGAGGAGCGATTTATTCTTGACTCCATTTCTGTCAACTCTGCAGAATCTTGGTTAACATGCTGCAAAGTATCTCATTAGTGTCCACTACGAGGACATTCTGGGTCTGCTGCCCACAGTGTATTTGTAGAAGAGAACACCTACAGACATAAAACCACCTAAAGTACCACACGTGTGGGAATTGGAGAAAATACCATCTCAACACAATTTTTTCATTGTCATAATTCTCTAAATGGTAATGAAATGGCATTAATAAAATATATCAAAATAAAATGCAAAGTCATTACTTTAAGCATTGTAATGATTTAGGATTACTAAGCAATTAGCACAAATTAATTGGAGGCAATAGTTTAAATGCAGTTTTCCACTATTGAATCAAGACAAGACTTTTGGTTAGGAAGAATTCACGAGTACCTGTAGCGAGCACATACCTTCAGGTCTTTCAGTCCTGAAGTTCTCTCCAGCACTACATCCAGCACTTGAAGCAGAAGTGACACAACAGTGCTGTACTTTATAGTTTCTCAGTGAAACTACTGACCATTCTATAGTCCAAATATGTTTGTGTTAAATCCTAAAGCCACCTTCATTAATGGAGGGGGTGGGGGGGAGAAGGGAAGTAACTTTTCTTTTGGACAGAGAGTAAAGTTTACCTTGTATACACCAGTGAGGATTTGCTACCTACATGAGTTCTTCACATGGTGAATTTCCCAATGACCTGCCTGTCATTACTAATGAAATCAACTCACCTTTCTTGTTTTGAGTAGTACCTTCAAATTCATAATTGGGTTCTTAAGGCCACGTACTATGCCTGACCAGTCGAAGCTACCATCTCAAACTTTGAAAAAGGGTTCAGTAGCTACCTCTGAAATTGATGAAGGCAATAAAATTGAAAAAAAAAAATCTAAAAAAAAATCTCCTTAATATATCTGCCTGAAACAATCCTTCATCTATCTGACATGAATGCCATAGATATTTCAAAGGAAAAATATAGACAATCCATTGCAAGATTCTTTATGAGAAAGCTAATATCCCACACTAAAGTAATGGAGAAATTTTTACACCTGACTAATGAAAGTGGGCAGTGGGAACACCTACAAATCAAGAATATTTTCTCTTTCAGACAACTGCTGATTAAAGTAGAGGTTACACTAGTTTCTGGCTTCACTTACTATACCAAAGTATAAATGTAAATATGAGGGTATGGTTTTTACAGTTTTTTGGGTCTATAATTGATACCCTCTTCTGTGAAGCATTAATACTTCAGAACAAAATGAAAATACCCTAATGGCAATGTAGGTTATTTGAAAAAAGATTTTTCTGAGTTGCCAAATTCCTTATTCCACATGTTGTTGTTACAAAAGCACATACAATATGAATTAGAGAAAGAAAAGGAAGGTTATATTCACATAAGGACTTCTAACTGTTACCATTTAAAAGGGCCATGAGGTACCTGTAGGAAAAACTCATTCTCTTTCAACCAGGGCATTTGGCAGTTTATTCATCTTGGAGAGAGTTTATTTGTTATTTTGTAGGCTGGACTGCACTGGAACTTTTCTGGTTGCTGTTCTCAGTGGAGCTTGATCTCCTGCTGTCTCTCTTCATCACCTCTCTCCTTTTGTACATTCCCCTGCCATTCTTCTGCTTGTATCTCTGAACAGTGGGCATGCTTTTCATTTTCAAAATTACTCCTACTGTGAGCTCACTTAACAGGATTGAACATTCGTGATTTTTCTCTTCAGCAGGTCTTTCCGCTTTTGAAGAGTTCAGGGCTAGCCACTGTGTTCTGGCCATTGCTGCTTTGCTGAAAAATGAACCCCATTTACACTTCTTTTCCCTGCTGCCTCCTTGTCTCACTAGTTTTGAGAAGTGCCAACATTTCTGATAGGCTGTACATGCAGATATTTATTTCATCTTTTAATTCTGACTCTCCACCAAGGAGACCCCCACACAACACTCTTCATGGCAAATACCTGCTGGACCTGTTAGCCAGCAGTACTGGCTAGCATGAGGCTAACTGGCTGACATCAGAGGTCCTGTGTAATGAAGTATTTCTAGGCTTATGACTAACTTGGAGAAAATTATGAAACTAATTTGGGGTTTTCTCATCACAGCACCTAAGTGCTCCCTCTGCAAAGGAGTTTGCTTCTGACAGCCCCTACAGTGGCACTTCTGTCCAGATATTACAGTGTAGCCCCTCTGTACAAGTTTGCTTTGATTCCCTAAAGAAACATGCATTGCTGGTCTTAAGAAGCAGTATCAAGTCTCAAATGACAGCTTGTGGCCATTCTTCATTGCACTATATTAGGCAGTTATAAGTGACAAAATTGCTATTGTTTTTTTCCACCTACTGGAGTACCACTCAGTGCCACACTGGTGGTAAAGCATCCTAGTCATCTGTGACTAATCACTATGATTAGGCAAGTTTTATTCCTGGGTATTAAGAGCTCTGAATTGTTATGCCCAAGTCCTAAATAGGAAATTAAAATTACAGTAGCAGTAATTACTCTCTGCAGGCTTAGGGTGTAAAATTACAATATTTTGTCCTTTATATGTCAATTACATTAAAAGTAATATTGGTGTAGTGGCACTATTTTTGAAACCTTCCACTACAAGGACTCAGGACTACAGACTCCATTATCAGGCTTCTACATTAACCAGGAGAAAGTGACTGCGAATATAAAGGTCTGAGTTGTATTGGGGATGAGATTGGAAGAAGAAAAACCCCTGCTCTTCATTGCATTCTCAGCTCCTGACTTTAAGCAGCACTCATGCTAAAGGATCACTACCTTGGTCTCCATGGTGTGTGGGAGCAACAAAGATAACTGAGGATATACACTTCAGAGAAATAGCAAGGAGACATTTGGGACCACAAATATAATGAGCTGAACTCACCTTCATGACACTGGTACAACTTCCTTGGATCTCAACAGGTTGCACAAGGTAACAGGAAGCAAAGAGTTGCATTTTGCATATTAGGATCAAAATTTGTTGCTTCAAAATGAACTTGTGGGAAGTGATGATGACAAGGTATAAAGCTTATTTTGAAAAGCAAAGGACTTTTGAAATCTAGGCTAGAGGTTATGACAAATGAGAGAGAGATATCTAGATGCAACTGCTACAGAAAAATAAAGAAAAGCTGAAGATATGATAAAAGAAATGTACAGTAGAAAGCTGAATGCTAGCATAGTGCCACATGAGAAAGCTAAGGATACTCTACTGCACAATTAAAGTTATAAAGGATAAGGAAAAAAGAGCTTAGTGCTCTTCAAGTCAAAGCTCAAGATAGTGTACCTAATCAGAAATTATACCACTCCTTCTTAGAAATGAGATTTAGTACAGGTTTTTAATAGGTCTGCTCTGGAATATTCTGCTAAAATAAGCACAGAAAAATCAGGTTGTCCTGAGTGATTCGTTGGTTTTTTCTTTTTTTTTCTGGAGGGTGCTCTTTTCTTTTTACAGAAAAGTGCTTCTTGTCCTTCCATAAATTGTTATTGTCTGTCATTGGCCATTGACGGTTAAAAAGAAGTGTATTTCTCTTAAGTGCTTTTTGTTCACAGAGCACCTTGAACCCAAAAGAAATGAAGGCCTTCAGAAAGCTAATGGAAGCTTTAGGAGCTCAAAACCTGTGAAAAGAAGTCTAGTATCTCTCCACTCCCTTTTAAGCACATAATGTGGAATTGCTCACAGCAATGTACACACAAAGCACCTTGGCTCAGCAATGATTCTTGTCTTTGTTTCTGATGTTTGTGATACAGCGCTTTATTTTTGTTTCAGAAAGCCGAGCGGCAAGAGCAAGATTTTCTGTAACAACACAATAAAGAGAGGAACGTGAAAAGCTGTACAACAGATTCAAAATAGGCAGTTACCTGATGCCTGTTCCATTCCTGGATTTATGCTGAAATATGAGGGAGAGTGCCAATGCATCTGTTGAATATATAAAATCTATGAGGCTGTCTGTCAGGTGGGAATCAGTCAGGAAGCCTGGAGCAAGGATACTCATAATTATGCCGTCAAAAGGCTTGCAATAAGCAGCAGAATATTTTATTTACCGTCAATCCTACAAAAAGTCTTTTATAACATCTGTGTCAGCATATTCCAGGTCCCAAGAGGCCCTACTTTTTGAAAGCAGCAGAGAACTCAGTAAGAGTTTGTGGTGTGTTTGCCAAGTATATTCTGTGGAAAACCTCACTGGTTTAATGAAGTTATAGGTGGCAGAGGACATCTCAGTTTACCCTGTGTTTGACGCATTGTTTCTCAAGGTGAGCTGCACTTTGATGTTGATTGATGGTCATTTAATTTTCATTATTAGTGATTCCTATTATCTATTACTTGTGCTTCAACAGCAGCTAAACCATTTGGAAAGACCCCTCTCACCCCAGTGCTCTTTAGTGTGCAAACAACTAAGAAAAGTCACCTCCCAGCTGACACAGAAATCTTGGGAAAGGAAGTGTTGGTGGGGCACTGCACAATAGAGTAATTTCTGACAGCTAGCAGAGACCTACCCCAAAAGTTCCACAGAAGGATGCAGTCAGTATTTACAAGATAAGGCTCTTCCCATGAGCTGCAACATCATGGCATGCCTCCATCACCTCTGGGTGCAAGCCAGCTCACATCTGGTAAGTGTGCATCCTCACTGCATCCTTCTGCACATCCAGCTTAGGAACTAGCCCTAAGGAAGCCAGTATTTCAAAACAAGCCATGCATGCTGAAATGCTTTAACAGAGTGGAGTGTTCTAACATAACCATCATGAAATAGCCAGAAAGTCCACTTATCTGTGCTATTTATTGGAACATGGGTTTGGTGCACAAGGCAGTTTGTTGCCTCTTCTCTATCTGATATTACCAGGCAAAGCATTGCTGTCATCTGGATGGCTACATTTCTTTGCAAAATAGGGAGTCACACCTGACCTGCAGACGTGCAGGTCTTTAGCCTGTGCTAACCTCGGGGCTGTGTCTGAAATCTGGAAGGAGTGCTAACTGGCACAGGTTAAAACTATGTCACGGAACTTGCTATGTAAATTCCAGTATGGATAATCCCAAGCCGACCTGCAGAACCTAGCCTGGTACACTGCCACAGACAAAACCATGTAATATCAGTATCTTAAAAAGTTGAACTTTTTATTTTGGTGACTGTAAATAGAAGTATCCCACTCTATCTCAAAGAAGTGGGAAAACAAAGCTTACTGTTTGTATTCAGAGTACTTGTACCTCTTAATTTATTTCTCCTGCCTTGATAAACCTCTCTGAGGTCAATAGTATCTAGTTCAGCTAAATTGTGTCATAAAATGTCTCTTATGACAATTTGTAGTTATGATGCAATTATCTTAATTCTGTCTCTGATGAGTCTCTTTCACCAATTGAATTTTTGATTGACTGTATAAAAAAATTGACTGCATAAAAAAAAATGTATCCCCCTTGCTGAAGCTTTTTTTACTGTTTCATATGGTGCCTGCTCTTCTGGAGCTCTATAAGTGGTACGTGAAGTAAAAGATTCTGCTTGTCAGCCTGCTTCAGAGATCTACTGAAAATAAACACATCAGACATTGAGCTGAGCTAATGGCACAATTGCTTCTGGTTGCTCATTTTTGTTTCGGGTTAATGTCGTGCCCCTGCATGTACCATCTGGAGAGGGGAAAAGATTTAATCAAAAATAAAAATAGCTGGTTTAGGTTTAAGTTTTTCTTTTGTACTATGAAGTACAGGAAGGGAAAATGAAAGGGTGTCATTTGTTGTGACTACTGAATAGAATAAGAGCTGTGAATGCCAGCAGGTCTGCTTCTCACCCATGAATCCAGTGCTTCATTTGTTTGGGGGAAAAAGCTCTGCACACCTTTCCACTGAACCTCAGCAGTGCTTCTCAGCATAAACAATAGCTCATATTGTTGAGGAGGCTTATCGAGAAAGTTATATCAGTAATGATGGGGATTTTCAGCTGGCATTCTCGGGGATTTATGAAGCATTTGCTGCCCATAAGTGTGCTGATAAGCTACTTGCTGATTAGAATATTCTATCTGCAGTGCAATCGGTCTCCTGTTTCCCCGACATGTCTCCTCTGTGTCTTAAAAATACCACAAGCACATCAACAGCTTATCACAAGAAGCTATATGAATTCAGAACATGATTCTTTTGCAAGATCGTTCAGGTTAGGTGTCAGCATAGACTGAAAAAACAAGGCACTAGCAAAAGGTGAACATAACAAGCATATCTCATAATCTTTCAGTGTTAGAGCCCTCATATTCTCATTCCTGTGCTTTTTGAATATTTGTAGCCTTCACTATCCCAGTGTCTGCTTTTGACTGCAGGCTCCTCAGGGTAAGTGTTCCTTTGTGCCAGTAATACACTCTACCCACTAATGGCACTGCACAAGCAGTAATGAGTGAGCCCATCCCAAGCAGCTGCAAACCCAAATATCAGCATTACTGTGAATATTCTTCTCCATATCTAGATGCTTAAAACAGGATCACTCAATAACACATTTGAATAATGACACAGGAGAGCTGTATGTTTAAGAAGTCTAATGTAAATCCAACAACAATTGTCCAGGAGACTTTCCCATCCTTATGATGGTGTCTAATGACAAGAAAGCCATAAAGGACTGCGGTGATGACTCTCACATAGAAAGCTGACACGTCTAAAATAACCCGCACTGCCTGGGCTCACCTGAACACTGTGGTGGACACTGTCAGGGTCTTGTATTAGACATGGAGAAGGCCAAGAAGAGAAGGATGTGCACACAAAAACACCTTTGCCACTTGTCAATGTCATTTTCGCTTGGAAAGATAAAATGTTACCAGCATTGAAACCCTTCTCTCTGAAGCTGTTTACTGTTAGGTCTTTCATTCTTTTTGTTTGGTCTAAAAGCATTTTTAAAATTGGTAGAATTCTGCTTCAGCATTGAAACGGTTTTAATATCTTTGTAGTGTCTAGCAACTGAGTTTTCCTGTATGGTCTTAACAGCAAACATTTTCTTGAACAAATCTAGTTAAAGTACATTGAAAACATTAATTTTAACAATATCTATGTTGAAAAACTCTGCATTTGCCATGTATGTGTACAGAAAACAGACTGACTCAGCTAAAGATCTATGGTTCCTTTTTATCTGCTGTGTTTTATCTGCTATATTTATATTTTAAATAATTATGCAATTTCGATATATCCAAATTCTCTGAATGCCTGTAGAGTGAAAATTCACCCCACTCTCTACTTCTGAGGATACTCAAGTCCTAACTCATGTAGGTGGAACTGCCATGGGGTTATGTTGTAACTCGGATAACCTCAGATCAGTTTCCTCTTGGTCTTTTCCTTCAAGCAGAAAGACCTTGTGCCAGTCCTAGGAGCAGCAAAGAGAATTTCCCATGCCAGATCAGGAGGGATAGGCCCTATGTTGCAAACATCTGAAGCTAATTCCTTTCCCTTCCAAGCCCTTGTGCAAAACCCTGATAAGCGAGCTGCCCTGCCTGCCCCTCCAGCCAGCATATGAGAAACATACAGAGGAACAGATACCCTGATACAAGAAGCTCACAAACAAGCAAAAACTTTGTTTGCATTTTTGTCGCTCTGGCAATCACATCTGTACCCGCCTGAGTTAGAATCGCGGTCTCTTCACAGCGGGCAGTTCCAGCGAGCTGATGGGTGCCCCACTTGACTCCCTACACTCAGCACACTCACACAGTCACACAAGGTTTCCTTACTGGTTCAATCGCAGACATCTGGATCCTTAAAATAATTTAGTTGTGGTGTAACTACAGAATAACGGCTCAAGCTTGTACCTTTGAGGAGGGACTGAACAAAGGAAGCCCTGGGCTTTTATCCCCTCACAGTCTAAGTGTGCAAGATTCTGGGGTCTGCATGCTGAGTCATTTGCTTCTGCTGTGCTTCTGAATGTCTGGTTCACCTGGCTGAGCCACACTTTCCAGCGCACTTCGTTGTGCAAAGGGTCAGCATCAGTTCACGGCCACGTGCCTCAGGCTCCCAGCACTCAGAGCTCATTCTGCAGCTTTCACTGGAGCTACACACAGAGCTACCTGCACTATGTGTATTCTTCAACATTTTTTTTTCCCTCAGACTGCTCAAGCCAAAATTTCCATGATTTGCAAGATGAATTTCTATTGTATAAAATATTAAGAGTCTGACTCACCACTGTTTGTCCATTAAAGTACTTCTGCAGGAAAAACGTTTAACATGGCATATCAAACCCATTTTAAAATTATTGGTTCTCTTTGTGGAACACTTTTAAATAGGCTCCGTTCTAATGTCACAGAGATAAAAACCTTTAAAGAAGTGTGGGGTTTTTTTCTGTGAAAAGTTTGTTTCATTCAGTTAAGAAGACTTTAGAGCTCCATGTATTTTTTTAGTGTATTTATTAATGGCAAGCACCTGTACCTACAGCAGAGCTGTAATGAACAACAGCATCAATATACCCTGAAGCAATTTAGTACAGCCAAAGTGAGGTGTGGAAGGACATGTCATCTCTGATTGATATGTAGACTTCTTTTGTAGGAATGAAACTAGGACACCTTGACTGCATAAGGAATTTAACAGACTCAGATTGGTTCCCTCTGATAAACATCCTCACCTACTCAATGGCCATAAGAAGAGTTAAAATTGTTTTCTATGTGCTTTTCTCATCTTGCCTGAGATCTGGGAATATCTATAGAAGAGTGGGAGTGATCTAGGTATAAATGGGATTATTAACTATCAAACCCCTTCTTCTTCCCTTTGTTTTTAGCTGTAAGACTAAGGTCACCTTTCCATTCATAAAAAGATACTTTTATTTTCCAGAAAGTAGAGAACTAAGTCCACACAAGCACTAAAATACTGCTTCCAAAATTTAGGTCTTCTAGAGTCCTGTTCCTTTTTCTCCAAAGCACTGCAGGCTGTGGCTTTTATAGTTGAAACATCGCCTTTTTCTAGTCCAGAATGTGACTCTGCCTCATTCCAGAGAAGACTCTCCCAACCTCAGTGAGTGGCTCAACCCCAACTTAAACAGGGGCACAGTTGGGACCCCTACATTAGGGGCTGTACTTTTCTGCAGGACTTGTTTCAGTGGAAGTTCCCTGGGGTGCTTTTTCTACCAGGGATTCAACCGAATTGTTGCTATCACTCACCTGTACCAGAAGGGATTAACCACTGCACTGCCTGACAAGCTTGAAGATGCCCTAACCATGGCAGTTTGGACTGCCTCTCAAGCTGTTTGGGCTAACTCTGCTCAGGACACATTCTGCTCTCTACAGAATAATCAAATACTTGTTAGAAATGGGAGAGGGAAAGGCAGATCTTGATGTGAGTCAGATTCATATGATTCATCTCTCCTTCAGAAGCAGAAAAGATGTGGTCTGAGGTCCTAATTAGCCATGAAGTATTTAATAGCCAGCACCCAAGAAGAGCTTGGGAGCAAGATACCCAGAGCATTCTGATATTCAGAAGCTTGAACGTGCCTTTCACAAACAGGGGAGACTCAACAGCCTATCCCCAGAAAGGAACAGCCTTCCTGAATACTTTGAGCCTTCCTGAATCCAAGGGAGAAACATTTTTTTTTGACATGTAACTATTTGCTAGTGTTAGCTGTTGCCTATCTTCATCTTCTCACAGCAGAGCAGCTCCTTGGACTCCATCTTGAGGCAAGCACATCTATGCATGTGCTACAGGGAGTCTAACTCAGATGTTTGGGATGCGACAAGTGACCAAGAGGAGGGCTGTGATCCCCAAGCACACCTTTTGACACCAGAAACACTTCTTACAGGGTTTTGAAAGCTTTGTCAATGTTATGTCTATTTTCATGGTTTTCCCAGCTTCAGTAAATATAGAAAAACATTCTTATATCTCTCTCCTGTCTATATGAGAAGGTCATTATTTGCAGACACACATGACCATCAGTATATATTGTAAGATTAATATTCATGCAAAACATATTCAGCAAGGCAGTTACCTGAGCTCTGCAACATCACCATCCACACGGCAATTATTTTTAAAAGAATAAAGGGCTTTTATCTTGAATCTCATTGAATCAAAATTACTTAGCTACAAAAATGGATATTATGTTTCAGAAAATGTAATTGCAAATGCGGAACTAGTCACAAAAAATTAGAGCTGGGAGTTTTTTCACAATGACTACATGAATTTAGCTCTTATTTTGTGAATTGTTGGCAAACTATATGAAAGTTTTCTCACATCAGTGTAATTCATGACTAGAATTTATTTGTCATATAATTTAAGCATATATTCTTGATTTATAGTTTGTTCAAGGGAAATTTACAGCAGCATTCAACATTCTTTGTTGAGCTGTATTGGTTAATATTGATTGATAGTGCATATCAGATGATAGTTTTCTGTTCCCTGATTAGATGACATTCTTACAGAAAGAGTTTTCCAATGCCAGCTGTAATGCTTTTTAATCCCAAAATTACTTTTGGTGAGAATTCTCTTGTAATCATTCAAAACTTCACTTGTTTCACCTATCACTCTTGCTAGGTAATATATATCATAGAGTATTCAAACAAGGAAAATAAAAAAGTGAGCAAGCACATCTGAAATAAATGATAAGGGAATTTGCTGAATTTTTCACCTCTACTAAAGCAAACAGACAAAAACCCGACAACAACTGCAAACAAAACAAAAATTATTCACATCATCGTATACACTCATAAGTCATGGCATTTCTGAATTCTTGATTTAGTAAGTCTTCTGAGCATAGAGAGGTTCAAACGAATCAGTCCCAGCACTTTTCACCCCAGAGGCAGGCTGTGAGGAGTCCCATCATCTTAAACACCCTATCAAACCCTACATGAGGAGGGTGGGGGTATTCTGGCTCTGGTCCGGATGCAGCACTCCCTGTGAACGTGTCTGGTTTTGGAGCTTTAGCCCAGCTGAGCAGCAATCCATCTCTTCTCCCAGGAAACCCGTGTCAGAACTAGAGGGCACAGTCTCAAGCTGCGCCAGGGGAAGTTTAGGCTGGACATAAGGAAAAAATTATTCACAGAGAGTGATTTGCCATTGGAATGGTCTGCCCAGGAAGGTGATGGAGTGTTTAAAAAAAGACTAGATGTGGCGCTTAGTGCCATGATTTAGTTGATGAGGCGAGACTTGATGATCTCAAAGGTCTTTTCCAGCCTAGTTAATTCTGTGATTCTGTGAGAGGCGCGGGGGCTGCGCCGCCGCGCAGTGACACGGCTCCAGGGACAGCCCGTGGCAATTCCCTCTCCCCCGCCGCACAGGACAGGCCGCGCCCGGCTCCCGCTGCGGATCGGGCCGGGGGCGGGCAGTGCGGGCCGGGGGCGGGCCGGGGCAGTGCGGGC